>CM021109.1:180914742-180969929 GCA_007115665.2 Sequoiadendron giganteum | reverse complement strand
TTTTGTCAGCTTTAAAATTTTGCATTTGGAAATGCTAATGTCCAATAGCAAGGCGACAAAGTGGGAGCAGATGCTAGTATTCACCCGGTATTGCTCCTCATACTCCACGCAATCTTCCCCAAGACCCACTTGATCTCCTTCACATACAACAAATTCTTCACACCTATCATGCGCTTTAAGTGCCTGCATCTAATTTTTTCCTAAGAAGGCAGCTTGAGTCTTCTTGTAGACAAGCCTTACTGGCATTTCCATGTTGTTTGTTTTTCAGGCAAGAAAAATAAAACTACTAAAATAAGAAGTTTGATAAACTAGGAATGCTAGAAAAATTTATGATTTCACAATGCTGCCAAGGGTCTTATTTATAGACTTGTCAGGGTTCACCAACTGAGGTAAGCCATAATTACGATTGAGCCCAAGTGTGTCGCCAAGCCTCGGTTTTCAGTGTTGCGGCGTGTGAGGTGATGGGAATATGCAAGTACTATTGCAACTTGCTCTGATAAGTTGCACATTCATTAGAGTTTGGCCAGGTGTCAGCACAAGGAGCTGTTGTCCCATTTGAATCAAGGAAAAATCTTAAAGAAAGGCTATTGGGCGATGCGCCCAAGTACAATCAATGAAATCAGTAAATGCATAAAGCTTGCAAAAGTATTTTTGCAAGGTTTTCTTAGTTCATCTTTCAAGAAAATCAAGTGCAGCCACATGCGAAAGGCTATTTCTTAAATGTAGAGAGCAATTTGGTAGGTTGGCATTTCTTTTGCATGTATCAAAGGCTGGTGACACATTATGGCAACCTGGTATGAATGGCTGGCACGTACCCTTTTTGGTCACTTTTCTCGAAGATCAAAAAGGCAAGTTAAGGCATGCAGAAACACATTTATTGCAAGGAGTTACCTAAGGATAAAACATCTAAGGCATTCGTAAGGAGGAAATAATTTTTTGAAAAAGCTGAGCCGTTTGTGAAAGTTTGCAAAAAAGTTCTTGTGAATACCAAAGATGGCTGAAATTGCAAAGAACCCAATGCAGGTCCTAGCCCCAACAACTATAACCGAGCAAATGAGAAGAGCACCCTATGTGTAGCTCTACTACCAGGAGTCTTATGCTACTCCAGGCATACCCACAAAGCCTTGCTGGCCTTTCACCCATCAGGTGGACCAAAGAATACTAAATGCAATCCCTCACAGAGATCAGGCTTCGGTTGTGGAGGATTGGGATAACGTCTTTGATCCTGAGCTATCCCAAAATCCTAAGAGCCTTTGGGAGGCTGCATGCGAAAAAATGAAGCACGTAGCACACTCTTTCAACAAGCGTCTATGGTTTTGCGGGCTTCCATAGTATACGATTCCTTTGGTGCACCCTTGCCTACAAATTGTGGCAGCATGCACGACACACTTTGATGCAAATACTAGAGTGATAAGCGGCAATAATTTCAGGGTAGTCACTAACCTTGAAGCTATTCCAGATATGATGTGCATCTTGCTTCCCTTGACCCGAGAAATTGAGATTTTGGAAGTAAAAAGAATGCAACAAAAGTGGGGAGGTCTCCAAAAAATGCAAAAGTTTTACTGCTCCGAGATCAATCAGCCAATAAGTAATTCGGCACCACCCAAATTCCCTTTTGGTCTGAAGGCCCTGAAAGGTGGGTCTTCCTCTATTGCTTCTATGTTGGCGCTAGTGTGTGGTCTAGATATAGACAAACATGTTTTAAATTTTCAAATGTGCCTCAGCTTCATGCTGAAGAAGAATCATGAGGCTCTACTCCTAGATTTTGCAAAAGTCATCAGTGATGGGATTTGGCAGCAGCTGCAGGAATTTCAAGTCGGCTCTAGGTTCAAGTATCCCTCCTTCCTAGCCTACTTGATTTTACATCACAATCCGGATTATTTTTCAACACTTATGTCTCTAGCTATTTTTGACGAGGGCTGATTAAGAAAGCCAGTTTCAACATTGACTCCTATCATGCCAAAAACCTTTGATTATTATGCATTTTCGGATTTATTCTTGGCCCCAACTCTGAGGGTTTTGGATGGAGCTAGCATCAATATGACCGAACACATATCAGCCTGACATAAGTCTTAGTTGGGGAAGTTGGTATCGCCCTGTGATTGGTTCTTTAGCGTGGATTTCACCATACTCTGCATACCAAATTTCATCTCAGGAGCCCTTCTGGCTCCCCTATTATCTTTTGGATAGAGTGTTGGCCCTAGAAGCAATGAGGCAGCTATGTACCATTGACAATAATTACTGAGGGGAAAGCACTTGACCTCCCATTTGCTGCTGACAATCATGTTCGCATCTGTGTCGCTGATCAAGAAGAGGACTTCGAAGATTGACACTTTGGACATTCTACTTTCAAAGTTGGGTCATCTCAGGTTGATATTGATAGAAGATACCTGGCATTAGAACTCCAACAATAATTTATCAAAGGCTAGCATCAAAATCCCACATTCACCTCAGCCATTCTAGGACCTTTGGAGAAATGCTGAGGAGGGTAATTTAAGTAGATATGTAGGACTTTAATATCTCCCTACTGAGGATGATTGACCGCCATGGCTGAATTTTTATTACATCGCGAGGAAGGCCAACCTAAGGCAAAAGATCAACCCATCCCTAAACACCCAATTGAGTAACCTCAATTACTCAATTGGACACCCGAGAAGATTTGAGACTTTTGGGTATTTCAGCAAGAGACTCCAGCAACTGGCAAACTTCATGAGAAGGTAGCCCTTGATGAAAGATTTGATGATATCTCAGAAAATGAGCATCCGGACATAGAAAGGTCTCTGAACCATTCAACATCCATGCAACAGTATAGAAGAGAAGAGATTACCGCAGAGCATGGGGAGGAAGTAACTCAGAACCCCCTACCATTGCTGAGAATCTAATGCATAAGAAGGATACTGGTAAACAACTTGCATAAGAGGAGGATCCACACGCGCAAGCATCAGAGCCATCCAGCTCCTCTAAATCAACACAGAAGTAGATGAGGACTACCAGTGGTTGGAGGTCGGTCATTCTTGACCTTGATGATTCTCCCGAGGAAAACTGACAATGAACTGGAGAATCCGGTGGAGAAGAAGAGCGGTCGATGGAGGAAGCGGTTGAAACATATTCAACTCCACATGAGCCTCAGGTAACTTTTCCTCCCTCTTCTTTCTCTACCATGTCTCTAGTTTCTTCCTCGTCAACCCCTACTTTTTCATCTGCACCAGTTTTCTCTGCCACTAGATTTCCCAGGCAATCCAGTCTTACCCCTCCTAGTTTCCCCCCGTCATCCTCTGCTTTCCATCCCTTGCCTGGAATGCAATTTGGTGTAAGTGTTGGGCTCATGAGCTAGCAATTTTTATCTCCAAGGCCCAATCCTACAGTTGGAACATCTCCACCCTTTCCCTACACCTCACTACCATCCCTTCTAAGCAACCAATTCATTTTGTCATTTTCCCCTATCATTATAACAAGACCCAACAAAACTACTGATGTGTTGAGTACATTGTCTTTTCCATTGGCCATCCCTTAGGAGTACCCTTTTGCTGGTGGCCTGGGTATCCCTGCCCAGGAATATTTCTTGCAGGTTGATGCAAACAAAAGCATCCGCGCCAACCGAATAAACAAAAGAAGACAAAAAGACACAACCAGGCAGGCGGAGCCCCACTTGCAAATGGTATTCAATGAAAGTCAAAATTCCTTGATGTTTGCAAAAATCACTCCTAATGTGATTAAACCACTAGGAGAAATACTATCGAGTGATTATTCTGTGAATGCTATCGGGCTAGACTTGCACCTGGCCCACCCACAAGATAAGGTTGAGCTAATGGAGGAGCCCCAGATAATAGTGACTACTGATTATCTCAAGTTTAATCGATAGGCGAAGAAAAAGGATGATCAGATAGAGGAGCTCAAGGGCAAGGTCGACATTTGGGTTAACAAGTTTAAAGCCCCAGAGAATGAAATAAAATGCCTAGAGAAGGAGAGGAGTGCCTTCGAAAGTCAAATCAAAGAGCTGCAAGCTATAAGCACAGAGATCATTCCAACTCTCCAGCAGGAAGTTGAGTTGAGCTGAGCAAATGACGAGAAACTTCACGCTGAGTCTATCCTGCTAAGTGAGGGAATGAAGGAGCTCCAGCAGAACACAAATGTTGAAATCAATGAAATGAATGTCAATCTGGAGTTGGAGATTCAAAAGGAAAAACAGGCCAAATTGGCCCTGGTAGAAAAATAAAAAGAGGTCTTCAATCTATAGGAGTAGATGTCCACATTGGATAGAAACTTGTCGGAGTTGAAGGAAAATTTGAGCAACAGAGAGGCAGAATTCGCTACCCTAAGGACCCAACCTCTTATGCCCCAGATGAGCTCGTTGGTGATTTCCAAAGAGTTGTATGCATCATACTAGGACAAGGTGAAGGCATTGTGCCTTACTCTTTAGCCCACCTTAAAATTTATGGCGCAAGTGGCTAGCCTTTGAATAATGGCGAGTGAATCAATACAGCAGGTTCAGGAGTTATCTTTTGACAAGGTTACGAAGGCTAGGATTTTATTAGGTAAGTTGTATACAGCTTCCGATGAAGCATTGAGTAGCATGGGCATTGATGACCGAATGACGGTGGCCATGGGTGTAAGTATCCTCATCTCTATGCACGAGGTCATTCAACAAGTAGCAGAATGCAGAGCTCGATTGAACCAGGTTACCAGCGCCATGCAGGTGAAATTTTCTCGTTTGACTCAAAGAGGCCTTCCATCACCCTTTGTTGCAGATCAGGCAGTGGCGGGTGTGGAGCACATTGTTGCAATGATCAAAGAGAAGAAGTAGGACCTTTCTATCTTCCAATCTTTTGATCAATCTCTGACTACCGAGGAAATTGAGGGAATCGTCCATCAACTGGCACAGCTCTTCTTCCAATTGGAATTGGAAATAAAAGTATTAAGCGGATTGCCTTTCGAGGCAATTATCGATCTAAGGCTGGCTCATGAGAATCTGTGAGCTCTCTCCACACCATTGAAGGAGGTCTGGACCAGTCTACAGGTCGCCCTCTCGAGGTTGTGATCAGTTTTGTGATGCTGAACCAAATTTTTTGGGGTTCTTCATTCTGCGAGTGAAATTCCCTTGTCAGTCGCCAAACTGATCAGCAAAAAACTGCCAAGCCTTTGCTGTTTTATATTTACCTTTGTGGTTTTATATTTAACTTTGCGGTTGCGCTTTAATTTACAAATGTTCACTGCCCTCAGAGCACTCCACGTGGCTGCCTCACGAAGCTTTATGCTTTTTACATTGCTTCACTTTTTGTCGGTCTCTGTTTGTGTGCCACGTGGCTTTCTCTGGCTACTTTCCGAGTTGGTCCCGCCTTGTACTTTCTTTTGCTCGGAGTGCTCCACGTGGCTCCCTCTCAGAGCTTTTCATTGGGTTTTTCTTCAACTTTATGTCGGGCTCCATTTGAGTGACATGTGGTGGTTGCTGCTGTGCTAGTTACCTCGAAATTGCTACTACACTTTTATACTTGCCTGCTGCCATGTTTCTCATTGTGGTGCCGCGTGTTCTCTCCTGCTACTACGTGGTTTTTCATTCCATGTAATGGCTTCACTGGCTTAATCCTGGGCAATCGATGTTTGTTGTGGTGGCTCGAGATGATCTAAGTCGTCGGCCTCTGCTCATAGTTTTTCTTCTCTTGGTGCATTTTCAGGCGGTGGAATGGCATATAAGTATGGCCATGTTTCTTTTTATAGAGGTTGTTGATTAAGTTTATAAAAACTCTCGAGCACTGGGAAGAAGGCCTTGGTAACAGTTTTATTAAATTTGAAGACTCCAGACTCTACCAAATAAATTCAGCCTTTCTATTTATTCATGCATTTTGTGAGACTATTGGTCTATGTCATTATCTTCTTTCATTATATGAATGCTTGTTCTTCATCTTTCTGTAATCCTTCATAACTCAATAAATA
The DNA here is from genome assembly GCA_007115665.2 of Sequoiadendron giganteum. Classification (NCBI taxonomy): domain Eukaryota; kingdom Viridiplantae; phylum Streptophyta; class Pinopsida; order Cupressales; family Cupressaceae; genus Sequoiadendron; species Sequoiadendron giganteum. The sequence goes on along the minus strand of CM021109.1, from coordinate 180,963,998 downwards.
TAGATCATATTTTCTTCGACTCTTTTGTGTTAGCTAAAAGTTATGCTAAGGTTATGTTATGCAAATTAGAGGCTACTCTTACATTTTAAGTTCTTTTGAGAAAATTAGGTTAATGAACAATAATTTAGTGGTTCGGGCCTTTGCATTTTGCACCGTGCTCTGGTAAATTTGTGTAAGACTTTGGTGCATCGCCTGTAGCGTAAATTTTATATTTCTGTTATCCTTCTCACCTTTTACTCCCTCCACTAAACGAAGAGACGGCTTCAGTAAAATCCCAGAGGTCACTTAGCTAGCGCACAACATCCCCAATAGCTAAGTTTCCCATGAAACTGTTGCTACATGCAAAATCTTGCATCAACAAATAAGAAATATGATATTTGAAAGATTCAATGATAACTTAGCATATAGTTTCAAACACAATGAATTCATAAACTTATCAAAACAAGAAAACAATCCATTAGAAACAAGTGTTTGAGAGAAAAATTTAGTTCAATAGCTAAAAAAAGTAACCCATTTAAACCTTTGCCTCATGAACCCCTTTTCAAACTACAAACATAGTTGTTTCAAATCAGTTTTAAGCCTTCATTATGATTCTCCCATCTTTAATATTTTTTATTTTCTCAAAAACGCAATTCATAAATTTTTCAAAATGGGCCACAATTTATTTTGTTACCTAATGTTTCTTCAAGCAATTTTCAACATGCAGATTGAACCATGGTGACGAAATGAAGAAGATAGTGCTTGATAGTATGTAGGAGGAAAGACAACAAAATCCCAATCACCCCGCCAAAATTTTGAATATGTTGTTTTATTTCTAGCAATGGCGTAATAGTAATACCATGCAATAATTTCCACCACGATCACCCAAGTTCATTGCACAAGAATCCAGATTTATCTGTAGAGAAGACTTACCTTCCCCCTACATTGGCCATCAATGGACCCAACTATGCATCTACACACCTTGGATTTACATGTTTCTTTAGTTAAAGCATCTTGAACCTTACAACTCCCATATCCCTCTTGTCATATCATACTAAGACCAAAAAGACACCATTACAATGATTAAAAGCTTCTCTTGACAACTCTAGCCTATACCCATTATTATTCATCATCATTGCATAATATATAGTACATCTGGGGAGATCATGATGTAGACTAAACAAAAGGAAGAAAACTCTAACATAGTGTTGGGAAATGATGTTTTTAGCCTAGTTGTTGAAGGGTTAACATAATGTTGTGATTTAAAAGAGGCTATGAACTATGTCAACAAAGTAGCAATTATCTATAATGAATAAATTATGTTCCATTATTTGTATGAAGAGTAGAGTCACAAGGGTTTTTGAAGTGCTCAAACCTATTGGATCTGCTCAAACCTAGATTGGATTTGCCATCTAATAATAATGCATGTCAAGAGATCTAAACCTCAGCTTGGTGTCAAGAGATCAGCAATAAAAAACAAGAAATCAAAATTCCATATGAGTGAAGCATCACATCTTTTATGGAGAATGTTGGTGCAAAGCATTTTTTGTTGCTAACTACAAATTCATGGTTATTTGGTTGCAATGACAGTTTGGTGGAAGTAAATGCTTATCCTTTTCAACTTACCCCAAGCAGATAGTGGATAATCATAAGCCTAATAAATATTCACCTATCTTAGCAATTGCAGACCATCCATTTCCCATTAATCAATAAAAAAAAAAAATGAGGAAGACATTTGATAGGGGTAGTTGGCCTCTCTGGCCTTGCATACCAGCCCCAACCTACCTTATTTATCTGTAAGTTATATTTCGATGTATTTTTTGTCATCTAGATTAGAGGAGCTATTACGGTTCACCCAAGATATGCATTAAATAGCCTATCCTCTCTCCAATAGCAACTCTTGTAATTGTCCCTGTTAAAAAGTTGATCTAGGGTGATCCCACAAAGCTAGTTTACAATTTTTGAGAGGAACTGATTTTTGCTGAAATCACATATTTTTATAAAATATAATGATTTAAGACTTTAAAAGTTCCATTTTAAGGATTCCAATTGAAGAGGGTTTGATCAAACCACCTTAAATCGAACCCCCTTGGATAGAACCTCGCTAGTTTTGAACCATACCTATAAATGAGTCTCCTTTACACCTATCAAAATGCTGATAAAAAATCACTTTTGATTTACCTTTTGGGGGATCAAATGAATTCGTTTAAAATTTATTTCAAATTATTATGATAGTCCTCAAAATGAGATATCCCACGAATATTATTTTTATATGTTTTGGTTTTATTATGTATGTGTTTTTTTAGTTTTATTAAACATATGTTTTTCACCGAAAATCAAGCTCTCTATTTTGCACATGTGGAAAAATAGCAAATTATCAAAATAATTTTTTTAAAGATATGTTAATGTTGGGTATTGATTTCCTTGATCCATTAAAAAAAAAAAATTGAATTTTGATACATACAGAAAATGTTATGTTGTATACAATCTGCCTATGTCTGAATTGCAATTGGTTTGACTTTGAAACTCTATTAAGGAAAAAATATTCAATAAAAAACTATGAGACCAAATGAAAGTGCTAGATATCGTAGTTACAAATATAAATTTGAAAAAAATAGAATTTTATCCTTCATACAAAAAAATTATGTTGTATACGGCGAGCGTCACTTTTTAAAAATGTTTTTTTCTGAAAAAACTAGTTTTCGTGGGAGATGGAAAAAGAAGTGCAATATTATTCCAAAAATTTTGAAAATAATATTTTTAGAATCTAGAGAGAAAATGTGATGAGACTCTAGTTTGCATCATCTCCAAATTCCTCACGGTTTAGCTGCTATAAGTGCTTGAATGTGAAGATTTAGTTAAAAATAATAATTTCAGTGTTCAATTTGGCCAAAAATTGTAAACCACTATTGTGGGATCACCCTCTACTCGGTGGTCAAATACGTATCATAGAAGTTACCTTTGTACCTCTGCTGGGTTGTGTTTCACTTGATATAACTTTCAGACCTGCACATAATTCCACATATGGAGTACATTTACTATTCTAAGATAAGGGGGATTTATTCCTGGATGCAAAACTTAATCTAAAGCCACCAGATCATAGAGTCAACTTGTAATAAATTATAGTTTTGTAGTGATTAAGTTCCAAAAGCGTATATAGCTATAACTCTCCTCCATATTCTAAAGAGACTTTTAATCCTAACATGAGAAATGATGATTATAATAATGGATTTAGCACCATTCGTTTCAAGAATACTTTGTTCACAAAAAAGCATAGCCTATCAAGCATACTGCACTGGGGTTAAATTATCCTATCACCGAGTCAACCAAAAACATTGAACAAAATTTTAAAGTCAAAACATTTTAAAATTAAGATCCTAAGATAGATTATAATTATATCTATTCCAATCAATTCCTAAGAACCTTATTAATAAAAAAAATAGATGTCTTTGCAATTGGCGAGTAAACGAAATGACCAGGAGAACACGGTATGATATTTTGAATTAGCTAATATGAATCGCATTGTATTACAAACACTTCATCTGCACAAAATAAAAAACATTAATGGCATGACAACCATTATACCTGCTTCTTTGGTACAGGGATCTTCAAATTTTGACTCAACTTCTACAGAATAACTCACGTGGAACATTAGTTGCAGCAAAATGAGACCCATGCAAGTGAAAAAGCAGTGTTTAACGTAGGAAAGCAAAAAAAACTAGTATGAAAGCTATGTTAACTAGACCTATAGATTGGAACCAGAATTTATCCCTTGGGGAACATTAATAGAATAGGCTCCTAATAAAACCATGGAATTGCCTGGATTCTGTGTCAACCATTAGTCACTGAAAATTTAAAGCAAACATCGATTGTATGAGAGGCAGGGAAGGTGAGTTGCTAGACTTTGTTTCATTGTGGGTTGTAAATGATCTTGCCCTTGACTGGCGACTTAATGACTGTCAATGAATTACAAATAAGCGAAATAGTACCAAGATTGAATGTGTGGGACTCAAATATTCTGATGAAAACACACCTTTATCAAAAAAAACATTAAAGGGAGGAAACAATGCCATATTTTTAGTTGAACAAGGTGTGTAGATGGATGCACTCACAGATGATGGCAGGAGACATTATCAAAGTGCAGTAGGCAGTCAAGAATAATAAACACAATTAACAGATGAGAAACACTCCATTTTAATACCAAAAAAGATTGAAATCCAAGCTTAGTATTTACATTTAAAAAGAAAAGAAGTGTGGTGAGTTCATTGTATGACAAATGGTCCAAGGTAAACTTCAAATTTGAGACTTTCAACCGCCATGTGAAGCTTTTCTTTCTTTAGCAAAAAGAGTAAGACTCATAAAATGACTTTGAACACAAAATGGAAGCTATTAAGAGTGCATTGTTTAAACGTAGGATAGTTTTGAACTCCATGAAGTAAACTACATATTAATACATGCACTGTTGTTGAAACATAATGCCTTATTGGCTAGTGTATGGAGTACGGATAAATGAAGTAAGATCATCGAGTTTTCTCTACTCCAGCTATAGAAAGGAGCACAAACTCTTTTTTTTTTTTTTTTTTCTATTTTTCTATTTTAGCTAATAGTTACAATATAACCAATCTCAATGTGAAATAAAAACCATTTCAGCTAAAATGCCAAATTTGGAAACATAAGCAGCATGTTAGATGGATTTTTTTTTCAAACAAACATGAACCATCGCCCTCCTTCTAGTGCCACATGTGAGCATGTAAATCTGCACATAAAAACTTTGACAAACATTATCCTATATGCCAAATCGAATGTAACAAACTCCCTTTCTCCTATGAAATACCTAAACATGATTAATGATGCTAACAAAATATCAATTAAAAGAACCTAAATGAAAGAATTATCAAAACACATTCATACCTATTCCATATTGGATTGGTGCACCTTGAGTATGTGAAGGAGCCCTTTCCCAATCCTTTGACAAGCTAAATGATGAAAATTTAATGCCATGATGGGGTATGTGTAGGATCATTATGGGCCAAAAAGTGGCGATATCTAAGTGATATGATGACACATGTGGCTGACAACTTTTTTTTTACCCAAAATTGATGAAACGAAAAGGGTTTTTAAAGGAGATTCTCAGCTTTCCACCAATATAAATTATTCTTTACTTTGAATTTAATAAATAATTATTATTCATTTTCTATTTGAATTACGATAAAAGTCCTAATTGATAGGCTAATTGAAAAAAATCTATAACTCTCAAATGGTATTACATTTTTTCAATCCAAAACATATGTCACATTCTATGCTTCATATACCATATGATTAAAAAAAAAAAAATTGAATTTCATGAAGTTTTGACCAAGTTAAGGTGGTCATAAATATGAGTTTTAATATTTTATAAAAGTTGTAATAAAAAATTCATAATTAATTATTTACTTGGAAACAAATTACAAAAAAAATATGCATCACATTGGGACATGAGTCCCTTACTTATATCTAAAATATTATAAAAAAATATTATCATTTTATTGTGGTTAGGGTGGTCAAACAAACACCTACTTCTTATTTTTTCCCTGAAATTTAAGTACTACTACATTGAAATTTCAAATTTTCACCAGATAGATTTTAAAAAAATAAAAATAAACCTAGTAGTTTAGAAACTACATTCAATTTTCTATAGATTCTATTCTTACATATTTTTAAAATAATATAGATAACTTATTCAAATTTTTATGTCAAGTTGTCTAACTCTGATTTTCTAAATTTTTTTGCCACTTAAGGGCCTATTTTTTCCATGATGATCCTGCACATACCCGATGATGAACAAAATTATCTCTCAATATGAAAAAAGAAACTTTGCATGAGATTGTGTATCCAAATGATGAAAGAAGGCCTTGGATTTATAGGTGAGATTTAAGAGAGGAGAGGCAAAGTTGAGGAATGTGGGACTAAGCCCCAACTAAGAGGAAAGAGTCACTATGTGAATGGGCCATGATTGTGCAAGTTTTGGCCAATGTGTCAATTTGAAATTTGAAAATAGCATTAAATGCATATGGTTGAGGGATTTGGGGGGAAATTTGTTTGGAAAAAAAATTCAAACAAAGGGAGTTAATGAGGGCATATTCTTTGGGAATATGCTTTCTGAGAAAAATAGAGCTTTTAATTAATCAAAATAAATGATTTATTGTGCAAGTGGGAAAAGCTAGAGGATGGGACATGGGTTAGGCTTAGCTTTAATCAGGGATTTGATTAATTAAGCTAGTGATTAGTTGATTGTGATATTTTCACTTAGATTTGTGGGTTTTAAGATAAATCAAAATGAGATGAAATAATGATTATTAGTCATTTAATTAAATACATGCGATTTAATTAAATCAAGAGACTTTAGGAGATAATAAAAATAAAAAATGAATTATTTAATTAAAGAGATAACCTTAGTTAATTAATTAAATTGATTTATTTAATTAATAGACAAAATAATGTTGAATGAAGCATGATTAGATGCATGAGTCAATTTTACATGTGTACAAACATACTCTTGTATTTCATTTGCAGGAACTAGCTATAAGCATGCAAAAGGATTCACAAACCAGGATACCTTTTTTCCTTAAAGTTGCCACATCAAAGAAAAAACAACAATCTTAGATTTTATATATGAAAAAACCGAATTTTCTCCAAGTTTTTTATTATGTAATATATGATGAAACTCTATGAAATCTCTCATGGCTGTCTCATCCTTTCATTGCTCAAGGGTTTGGCTAGAGTCCATGGGGCTTCATGATGCCAATATGGTAGGGAGGAAAACGAGTGGGTTTTTTGTTTTTACTTTTCACGCCATATATTTATTGTTGTATAGATTTATGTGTGCACAAATCCTCATATAAATTTAGCTTTGACAAACATAGTCTGTAATAACATATTTTCCATGTCATAGCAAGTCGTATCAAAGGAAAAATATCTTTCCCACTGTCATACTCTATAATAAAATGAAGCTCATCAATGATCAGCAATGTATTTAAGTACAAACCTTTCCCATTGTCAATACACATATTTTGTTAACTAATTGTGGCAATTATTAATTGTTTTCGGCTTCACATTGCATATATTAATTTTACCCATATACTTACCCACTTTTTATCGTCCCTTTTTTATTTTTCTTGCTTTTGCATTAACATACCCTTGTATTTCATTTACAGGAACTAGGTATATGCATGCAAAAGGATTCACAAAGTAGGATACCTTTTTTCCTTACAATTGCCACATCAAAGAAAAATCAACAATGTTAGATATTATATATGGAAACACCAAAGTTTCCCCAAGGTTTTTATTATGTAATGTATGATGAAACTCCACAAAATATCTCATGGTTGTTCCATCTCATTGCTCGGGGGTTTGGCTAGAGCCCTTGCGGCTTCATGATACCAAAATGGTAGGGAGGAAAACGAGTGTGTGTTTTGTGGTTTGACTTTTAATGCCACATATTTTCTGTTATATAGATTTATATGTACAAAAATCCTTGTATATATTTAGCTTTGCCAAACATACTCTATAATAACATGTTTCCCATGCCATAGCAAGTTGTATCCAAGCAAAAAATGTATTTCGCATTGTTATACTCTACAATAACATGTCTCTCATGTTCCATCAAAACAAAGCATTCCTTTTAATTCAATCTCTTGTAATGCAAAATATGTGTTTCGTTTCATTGCATTCTTCCTCTAGCTCATGAATTAGAAACACAAAAATGAATTTATTCCCAGATTTATAGATTAGATATTACTTATAATATATTTCTTTTTCCAAAGGTCATTTGTGATCACCACTAGAACTAATATTCAAATAAAACATGAATTTTTAAAAGAAAACTTTTTTACTCAATGTTAGTAATAAAAAAGATGATTATACTAATGGAATGATTTTTTTGAAGAATTCTTTTCTTTTGAATGTTAGTAATAAAAGAGATGGCTAATAAGTGTTTAAAAAGGAGAACCCAGTAATCTTCCATATTTTTTTTGATATGTATATTACGATAATTAAATAATAATCAAACAATTCATTGATTAACCTACGCAAAAAGGTCAAATATAGAGGTGCATCTAGGTGTATTAAATATAAAACTACGACATAACTAAAATTATACTATCTATAAAATTTAGAGCAAATTATTTTTATTTAAGAAATTAATAATTCAAAATTTAAATTTTACTTACTTTTTCAATTTTCTTTTTATAAGGAAATATTTTCTTTCATACCTTAAATTATTCATTTAAGTGGAATTTAAAGAACTATTCTACCTCAAATTATTAAATATTACATATTAATAAAAAAAAAAGTTATTAATGATTAATTACTTCAACTTAAAATTAATGGATAGATTGCAAATAAGAACATTTCTTTCAAAATGATCTATAATTCTATTTTAAAATTACATAATTGATTTTCAACTGCTAGATTTCCATTGCTAAACATAAAGACCATTTTACTAATTTCTATGCAGATGGTCTTTAATTTCACATTATAAGAACAAAGAATATTTTTTATCTCCCGTATCGCGGGAAAACAATTCTGCTGCACACTGCCCAATTAACAGCAATTGACCGTGTGCCCTATCAGCTGATCCGTTGCATGCCTCTACATGCGACTGCTAGTTTATTTTTTATTAAATTTCTTTAATTTAACTGAAAAAATAAATAATAATTATAGATTAAAAAAATAAAACCAGAACAAATAATTGATTGATAGATACAGCTATGATTAAATAATTCTGATCACTAACGTAGTGCCAAAAGAATCCTTTTACCATGGTGGGACAAAGGAAAACAATTCTTCCACGAAATCGACATCAATGAGACGTGAGTTATACCGATAAGACAAAAGGGGGCGAATAGAAAAAGTAGAGAGACGACCTACACAAATTTTATCCATTCTATTCACAGATGCAGTTAAAGAACCGAGTTGTGGGAATGATGAGATAATAACCGAATGGCTATATGAACATTTATGTTTCGTTCTGTGATTGTTTCGTAGAAGGCTCATATGGAACTGCTGGCTTGTGCTTGTAGCACCGTGACCAGAAAAGGTAATTGAAAACGTTGAGTATGCTAAGAATAGCAAGAAACCAGTAAAATAGATCAAGCTTATTGCGGTTGAGGTTGTTACCACCAAGCCAGCCATGGCTCTTGGTGATGTTGCGAGTTGCAACATTAACAATATCAATGACAACACTACTGAGGAAGTAACCCAATGACAAGGAAGCATGTGTAAATGCAGTGGCAAAGGACCTCATCTTCGCAGGAGCTTCACTGTAGAAGAACTCCAGCATACCCACAAACGTGAAGAGGTCTGCAATTCCAAAAACAAAGTAGGGAAATCCCAGCCAGAATACACTGATTGGAATGGGCGGCATGATCAGTGGTATTGAGTCCACCATTCCTTTCTCTATTGCCACATTTTTCCGCTTCACCTCTACCATAGCAGCTATGGCCATGGATATGGCAGACAATAGTAAAATCCAACTCCAATTCTTTGTAAGTGCGTAATGCCGGATTCATGTCCTGTAAATCTTCGTGCAAGGGGAACGATAAGTTTGTCCTAGATTGGAGTGATGAGGTTTAGAAATACCAGAGGAATAACAGGCAGAGATGCTGCTGGAATTTGAAAATGCTTTCCCATGCTTCTATCCATTGTCACCCCTTGAGAAACAGAAAATGTCTGTAGTTGCGCTAAGCAGGTGCTCAGCAATACTGTGCTTGCGAATATGGGCATCATTCGTACTATAATTTTGGTTTCTTCTACTTGGGTTACGCTGCACAAATGCCAGGAATTTTTGCCCTTCCTGTTGTCTGTTTGTATATCTACTTTGTCGAGAAACCTGTTTTCTCCATGCAAACAACAGTTAATCCATGTGCTTGACGTACAAGATTTTTGCATGAAGTATTGCTTAGTACCGTAGTATTAACTATTAAGTTACATACTTGAATTGGTTTGTATGCAGAAGCCTCTCTGTATTCAAGTCCGCTTCCTCGTCATCCAGCTCGAAAAGATGTTTGGGATTCTCTGGCGTTTTGAGATTTCGATTGTTGAATGCGACGATGAATACCTGTTTCAATACCATTTAGTTTTGATTGTTATAACTCAAACATGAATTTATGTAATGATGCATTGCTCTTTCTCCCACAAAGAGGTAGCAGTAAGTCAGGAAAATCTAGATAATTTATAGATAAAATTAAACAAAAATGTGATTATGATATATAAATTATACCTTCAGATAAATTAGTATTTGAGCATAAACGCAAATTAAGTTTGAGATAAACAACACATTAACTTAAAAAGGATATACATTTAAAATTTCAATACATCATTTTATGGTTACTGCAATCGGTTCTAAGAAGGTTTCTGATGCAAAATTTAAGTTTAAGGTAAACAACACATTAACTAAAATTGGATATGCATATAAAACTTCAATATAGCATTCTATGGTAACTGCAATAGGTCCTAAGGTGGTCTATTTGCTAATTTAGAGGGAATTATATCATTATACTCTAATTATTTTTTAATTGAGATTGAATTCGATCATTATGTTTTTTGATCTTCTCAATTTTTAAAGTGACTCACATCAGATTCTCTTTAACTTATATTTTAATTAAGAAATTTAAGTTTTCTACATTTTATAAATTGTATAGGAAACCTAATAATTATAGGAATTAGAGTTGAAAAAACATAACAACAGTATTGTATATTTTGGACATATTAAATATAAAAGTACTGTTAGTTTATAGCAAGAACTTTCCACAGTCCATGATAATAGAGTACTGAATATTTTTGGATTAAAACAATGTAAAATTGAAGAATTATGCATTTCATTTGGATGATGAATCATGGAGTATGATCTAAAATGTTGATGTAAAGTCTTTACACTATTTTAATCTAGAAATATAGGATACTGTATTATTAGTTTGTTAATTCATTATGTAGTTTTATTTTTGAAATCAATCAATTCAATTCCTACACAATGAATTGGTTTGCTTATTATGATCCTTTTCTGTTTGGAGGTTAGTAGTAAATAAAAAAAACCTAGAATATACATAGAACCACACAAATGTTTGAACCCTTCTACTTTAGTTGATTCTCACTTATCACTTTCTTAATACAAACATTAAGAATGTTCAAACTTAAAATGCTATGTAACATTCACCAAACTTTCTATTCCTTGATCACATGATTACTTGATCACATAAAACACCCACAAAACTATTACATCATGCCTCTTTTTTAGAGATCTTATCAAAAGATTCTAGTATAATCCATTTAATTGTTTTTTCTTCTAAAACTTCCTCATCCAGAACTCTCTAATCTTTATTTTGTCTGAACAAGACTTTCTTTTTAGAAACTTATACTTTTCCATCCTCATCTAGAAACTTACTAGTTTTCTTCTTTATTCTAAAACATGGCATTTACAATTTTACGTTTTTTAATTGTAAAAAAATTAATCTAATATTTTTTTTTACTAAATTTTATATTTTATTAATTTTATGGATTCCTTTATATCTTAGAAGTGGTGGATCTATGATAAACCATCCCTAAATTTTCATCTTTTAGACCCTAAAAACAACTATTACTGTTTATATTTTGAAACCTTAATTAATATAAATATTCAGTCTCTTGTTTCAATTTGGTTAAGAAAACAGTCTATTTAAAGAAAGGAAAGGAAAGGTCCTTTTACAGTCCACGATACCAAGCAGTCTGTTTTTGGGTGTACAGATGGCTTACAGTATATGGGACTCCTCGTACTCCCAATATGAGGGAGGCACCTAACTCGTGCTCCACAATACAAGGTGTACATACTTTACCCCCTTGCAGGATATGAACTTGTGACCTCTCTTTCAAGAGTACAAGTTCTCCACCATTAGACCAACTCAAGTGTACATTAGACCAACTCAAGTGTACCGAACAATCACAATGCTGTTATTGTTAAGAATTAGAGCAAAGATCTACCGAACAATCACAAAGCTGTTATTGTTTTGAAATATAAAAAACAAATACTTTCCAGTGCAAAAAAAAAAAAAAAAAAAATTGTTAATAAGTAATTTATTAAATTAAATAAATTGCAAATATTGATAAGCCTTCCCGTAGAGCAGTCCTACCGGTTAGAAATTGTTATGTACACACCTGTAGGATTCTGGTTAGTGGACTGCTTTGTTGTACTCTGTTACGATGAGTAGCAAATCCGAGCAAAATAGATACCATTCCAAACAAAATGGCTCCAGCTGCAATTCCAAAACCTACATCCCAACCCCTATTGTCTTGAATCCAAACTAACATTGTGACTCCAAGAGTTGACCCCACTGTAACGCTGAAAAAAAGCATGTTAAAGTAGTGGGATATATTTGGTCTCGCATGGGGATCTCTTTCATCGAACTGGTCTGCTCCTAAAGGCGCCACGGAAGCCCTGGTGCCTCCATTTTCAATAGCTACCAGATACAGCCCAACAAATAACATAACACTTTTCGCACCGCATACTTTCACACAGACCGCAGTCGGATCGCGTAGGTTGCAGTGTGGAGGCTTTAAAGAGCTATAGTGCACCTGTATTAACAATACAACGTATCCCTGCCCAACAAAAATATACGTTATTTCAAATGTATCTGAGAATTTGAAATCACTAGGATGTAAAGGATCTTATGGACTTACAGCTATTTCTATAAGAGCTGAGAAAACGACTGTTTTGAATCTGGTAAACCAACAGTCAGAAATAGTTCCTCCAACCAGTGCCAGCAAGAAAGTGGTACCCACGAAAGCTTAAACGTGACGTGCCGTGGGGCCCACTCTTAACCGGTCATTCTGGTATCTCATGTCATTTTAACTTTTACCGAGAGGTCTTCCCGTTGCCATTTTTATTTTTGCTTTTTCCTTTCCCGTTGGCGACCACCGTTTGGAAGGATCCATTTGCCATTACCGTTCGCCATTTCCGGTTTTCAAGGTTGTTGTTCGCGGAAGCAGGGTTTTGACAGGCCGCAGCACGTGAACTGTTATTCAGGGATTCCTTAAAGAAATGTGACCTCATGGAATGCCATGATTGCAGGATATACGCAAAATGGATTTGTTTAAAAGGCTTTGCCAAAGTCCGAAACCTTTTCCAGCAGCCTCCCTGCCTGTGCGAAAATGGGACGTTTGGAACAAGGTATGGACATCCGTCGAAGGGTAAAGAATAGAGCGCTTTGGCTGAGGGTTTTTGTTAGATGTTGTAGTTGCAACTATCCTAGTAGACATGTATGCAAAATGTGGAAGGATAGACAAGGCCCGTGAACGGTTTAACAAAATACTTCTAAGAAATGTGGTCTCATGGATTGCCATGATTGCATATGCAGAAGCATAGACAAAGCATGTGAATTGTTGAACAAAATGCCTCGAAGAAATGTGTTCTCATGGAATGTCATGATTGCAAGATATTCACAAAATAGATTGCAACTCCCCTGGTAGACATGTATGTAAAATGTGGAAGAACAGACAAGGCACTTGGACTGTAACAAAATGCCTCTAAGAAATGTGGTCACATGGACTACAATGGTTGTAGGATTGCGGGATATGCACAAAATTGATTTATTGAAAAGGCTTTAGAAACTTTCAAAAAAATGCAATGCGGGTGTAAAGCCAAATTTTACAGCCTTTGCCAGCATCCTCCTTGCCTGTGCCAAAATGGGAGTTTTGGAACAGGGCATGGACATCCATCAAAGCATAAGGGAAAGAGGATTTTTGTCTAATATTATAGTTAGAAATGTTGTGGTAGACATGTATGCAAAATGTGGAAGAATAGACAAAGCATGTGAACTGTTGGACAAAATGCCTCAAAGAGATGTCATCTCATGAAATTCCATGATTGCGGTATATGCAGAAAATGGATTTATTAAAAAGGATATTGAAAATTTCAAGCAAATGCAATTGGCAGGTGTAAAGCCATATTTTGTCAGTATCCTCCCTACCTATTCCAAAATGGGAGCAGGTTTATGGACAACATATGTTTTATTTTTCCAGTTATCTTCTATATATAGGCTTCCAGTTATATACTCTCACATGTTATTTTTCCTATTTTATACGCTCATTCAATCAACATTCAGGGCGAAGTGGATGAGTTGAAAGAGGAGGGAGTGGTAGATGAAAATTTGCAAGCCTTGTGCACTGAATTGAAAAAAGAGCAGCAATGTGATTATCAACTTATACAAGATCTTAGACAAGTATTCTAAAACAGTAAAACCACAACGTGTTTGCAGGTGTTTAATCTTAGCATAATTTAGTTCTAGCACAATTAATCTCACACAGTATCCTCCCTACCTATGCCAAAATGGGAGTAGGTGTATGGACATCCATCATAGCATAGTGGAAGGGAGAATTTTGTAAGGATATAATAATTTTCTCAAATGTTGTGGCTATAACTGCCTAGCTAGACATGTATCCAAAATGTGGGAGCATAGACAAGGCATGTGTAACTGCTTAGTTAAAAATGAAAGCACAGACAAGGGATGTCTAACTACCTAATTAGAAATGGAACCAGACAATGAATGTGTAACTGCCCAGTTAGAAATGGAAGAATAGACAAGGCACGTGAACTATTTGACATAATGCCTCAGAGATGTTATCTCATGAAATGCCATTATGGAAAATGCAATTGGCAACTGTAAAGCCAAATTCAACAACCTTTACCAACATCCTCCCTTCCTGTGCCAAAATGGGAGCTTCAGAACAGAACATGGACATCCATCAAAGCATAATGGAAAGAGGATTTTTGTCAAATATTAGAGCTGGAAATGATCTAGTAGACATGTATGCAAAATATGGAAGAATGGACAAGGCATGTGAAGTGTTTGACAAAATGCCTTAAAGAGATATCATCTCATGGAATTCCATGATTGCAGGTATGCACAAAATGGAATCATTAAAAAGGATATTGAAACTTTCAAGAAAATGCAATTGGCAGGTGCAAAGCCACATTTCATAACCTTTGCAAGTATCCTCCCTACTTTGGCAAAGATGGGAGCAGGGTATGGAAATCTATCAAAGCATAGTTGAAGGGGGATTTTTGTAAGGATAGAAGTTTTTCAAATGTTGTGGCTATAACTATCAGGTAGATAAGTATGCAAAATGTGGAAGCATAGACAAGGCATGTGTAACTGCCCAGGTAGACATGAAAGCATAGACAAGGAACATGAATTGTTTCACATAATGCCTCAAAGATGTCATCTCATGGAATACCATCATGGCAAGAGATCTAAAATGTCTAAGCATAGACAAAGTACATGAACTGTTTGATAGAATTCCTCAAAGAAATTTGTTCTCATGGAATGCCTTGATTGCAAGATATGCACAAAATGGATTTGTTGAAAAGGCTTTATAAAATTTCAAGCAAATGCAATTGATAGGTGTAAAACAAGACTCCACAACCTTTGCCAATATCCTCCCTACCTATCCCAAAATTGGAGGTTTGTAATAGGGTATGGACATCCATCAAAGGATAAAGGATAAAGGAGTTTTGTTAGATGTAATAGGAAATATACATATACATTTTTTTAACCTTGTACTTAAGTTATTAAGAAACATAGAGAGATACTATTAAAATAAATTTTCATAGAGAGATTATAATGTAAATTCTAATCATCATGTCCTATTCTCCATATTAAATATTTAGATATCAAAATTAGAGTTTCACATATACTTTCAAGACATGTATGTACACATGCAGCAAACTTTGCATTCAACACTCTTATTTTGAAAATCATGTGTTCTCATTCATGCATAATAAGGGGCTGCATATACTCATCCATTTATCATGAAAGCTTAGACTAATCCTTGGCCAATTTGTGTTAATTCTATTCACCGTCTTGTCTCTCAACCAATGGGGAACACCCAATTCCTCTATACAAAGGATGAAATTCCATGGAAGGTGGCAGTGATAGTTGGACAACCAATCAAATACCCATTTATGCGCATTATGTGACATCTTGCTCACCTGCATCAAAAAATTTATTAGCTTTCACATTTTTATACCAAAATATATATGATGTCAAACATTTTTAAAACCCACATATATGCTACCAAATTTTAACCAAATGCATGTTATCGAAGTTTCTAAAATTGACTTACAAATTATGAACTTAAGGGTGTTGAAATTATGTGCAAATGGTTCATTATTTCTTCAATAATGTTGTACATGCAAATTGTATGAAACATATAATCAACAATAGTGAACATACTCTTTAAAACATCACTAAGAGAACTCTTATAGATAGGTTTATAAGGTTTCCTAGATGGTCAAATTTAATCATACAACTAAAGTATTTCAAAATTAATAAGAAGTTCAAGTACCCTCCAATCCTAATACATATGATTTTTCATCAATAAATATTAACTAGTATATCCTTACCTTAACCTTGAGCTTTGTCATAACATACCTGAATATCACCTAGTTGTCATATAGACTCCATATCTACATAGGACCTCATGCTAATACAAATATATAGAATGGTTCCTCATACCCTCTATCAACCTCATCAAAGACCAAACCATTCAAGTATTATAAAATCCTACCAAATCATCAAAACTACCAGAAAAGGTGAGTAGTTCTTTGGGAAAGCTAGCATAATTATCAAGCTTTATAGCCATGCAAGTAATTTATACAATCTCCCTACATATCTAAGTAGTAGAAGGTTTATCTTATAATACTTAAAGAAAGTTTGACATTATATGTACTCAATTTTGCAATGAAAAGGGAAAGACATCCTTTTATAAACTCTCATATATTAATAATGACATTGTCATACAAAAGAGAAATAAAATTTAGAGAATTAAAATTGGATATCATAAAAATTCAATGGAAATATGGCCTAGACATTGTTCTCTTTAGTTGGCTTCAGCCATATGAAGCATTTTATAATTAACTCACCAACTACTACGTAGATTCAAAAAACTGATAGCAAGACAAATTTTAGAATTTGCATAGAGAACACAATATGGTAGCTTGTTGGAAATAATAGAAGTATTTTGGACATAGAAAAGAACTAAGAAATTACAGGTAAAGATCCCAAGGATTTCAAATGTCAATGTGGGCAATGATTGTAAAATTCACAACTAGATTTGTATGAATATTAAACTTTAGTAACATCATATTTAACTATTTTTCTTTCATATGAATATAAATTTTGACTTATGGATAATATTAGATATGTTCAAAATAAATTAAAGGCTTCTAGAATCCCTAGTTGGTCATTCATATTAGACATGTTCCCATGAATGGATTTGAATTGATACATAGTTGTTTGTTTTATGCATTTGATATAACTTAACTCTAGTACATCAGAAATAAAATAATATTATATATACATCATGATTCACCATAATAGTTTTCCATATCCCCCAGTTCAACTAATTGGAAATTGACAAACATTTCAGTTATGTTGGTAACATTCAAAATAAAATGATGGCATTCGTAAGTCTTAAAAATGCTTCTAGTAGACAACTAAACTTGAGTATGATGACACTATCCTATGTGTTCTCAATAAAATCATGTGTGCTTGCAATAGTATCTTGCATGCTTCCAAACTCTGTGTTGTCAACCATGTCAAGATTACGTTCATTATATTGGGTATGATCCTTGTCTTGTTCATTTTCCCTATCAAGATCATCAAACCAATTTCGATGCTTAAGATTTCGTGGCATTTGTGGAAACTTAGGTGTTTTGCTGGAGATTCTCAGCCTTCTCCTCACATTCATGCACTCAATCAAGTCTTTTTTTCAGCGAAGAGTGTGACCAAATCCATCTTGTACATGTCGAAATGAATGCACACTTGGATGGTCTAATCTGAGCTATGATGAGACGTGTCTAATTTTGACCTTCTTTGATAAATCCTGTAAAATCATCTCAATGAAAGTAAATGTTTCTAAATCAAGCGTGTTAGTCAAAATTCTTTGAAACATGTCTGTTAGTTGCAACTTTTTTCTATCGTTGCATCTCTGGGTATGTGCAGGATCATGATGGGCCAAAAAGTGGCGATATCTAAGTGATATGATGACCCATGTGGCTGACAACTTTTTTTTAACCCAAAATTGATGAAACGAAAAGGGTTTTTAGAGGAGATTCTTAACTTTCCATCAATATAAATTATGCTTTACTTTGAATTTAATAAATAATTATTATTCATTTTCTATTTGAATTATGATTAAAGTCCTAATTGATAGGTTGATTGAAAAAAATCTATAGCTTTCAAACGGTATCACATTTTTTGAATTCAAAACATGCGTCACATTCAATGCTTCACATGCTATAGGATTAAAAAAAAAAGAATTGAATTTCATGAATTTTTGACCAAGTTAAGGTGGTTAGACATACGAGTTTTTATATTTTTTAAAAGTTGTGATAAAAAATTCATAATTAATTATTTACTTGGAAACAAATTATAAAAAAATATGCATCACATCGGGACATGAGTCCCCTACTTTTATCTAAAATATTATAATTTTATTGTGGTTAGGGTGGTCAGACAAACACCTACTTCTTATTTTTTCCCTGAAATTTAAGTACTACTGCATTTGAAATTTCAAATTTTCACCAAATAGATTAAAAAAATAAAAATAAACCTAGTAGTTTAGAAACTACATTCAATTTGCTACAGATTCTATTCTTACATATTTTTGAAATAATATAGATAACTTATTCAAATTTTTACGTCAAGTTGCCTAACTCTGATTTTTTGAATTTTATTGCCACTTAAGGGCTTGTTTTTTCCATGATGATCCTGCACATACCCCTCCATCTCTGTTGTCAATATTCTACAAACAAAAATAGAAATATTTTTAAAATTACTAATCAAACTAACATGAATTGGAATGAGAAAAATGTGGTCATAATGTCACCCATGTATGTACACAATAATCCTCCAAGAGATGGCATTTTTCATTAGCTCTAATCCCATCAAATTAATCAATTTCCTACATTGACATTGCAACACATTTAAAACACATATTTTTGCAAAGAATGATAACCAATAGAATAAAAGAATTATTTTTTTCAACTACCAAATGATTAAGACACTTTGGGTCATGTAACATTTGGCATGCTCATTCTGCATCACATGAGGGCTATTATTATTCTAGTCGGACGTTGTTTCATCTATCCTCATTGGTGGCTAGTATTTAGTCACATAGTGTTGTATAGTGCAATTTTGAAGATTGTGAACTTTCTTTTGGTTATTGATGATTTTTCAGTTGATTGTGAGGGCTGAAACTTTGTTTATACTTGATTGTGAAGGTTTAGCCACGACTTGTGATATTATTTACTTATAACCCTAGTGCTTATACATTTGGATTAGTATTGAAATTATGCGCATTTATTGCCTTATTGTTGAAATGGAACTTTAATTTTCTCTTCTTTATGAACTTGGTGGCTAAGCTAGTTATCATTGTTGTTTTCAATGCCATCTATGTGTCATACTGTGATTCCTCTCCAATGACGTATGAGGTAGACTTGGTGATTGTGTACGAGGAAGTAGACACATGAAACATTGAGGATGGGGGTATGTGAGGTTGTTATGCAACTAGGACCCACTACTCACCTATGTGTGATGACTATCTCTTGGAGGCTAATCACCTTGTACAACAAGAGATAGGTCATTGTGGTCTTGTTTGGATGGTCTCACCTCATGTGTGGCCTAACACCATCAAGCCACTGATTGTGATGTATGGATTATTTATGATAGACTTTGGTTCTTGGTTCATGGATTCTTCTATCATGGAATAGTATGCTACTTTCTGATGTCCAGATGGACCCTTGTGTAGCCTTGTGATGATTTTCAGTGATGTGTATTAGTGTATATGTGTATTATGTATGTTAGGTCATGGATATGTGTTTTGGAGGCTTGGTTGGTGGTTGCTTCACCATGTTGATTTGTATGGATTGAAATTGTACTTGGTTAGGTTGGTTATGTTAGTCTATGGAGTGGTTCAGTTTTGGAACCCTTGATTATGTGTGATTGTATGGAGTGTGTTCTAGGGCTATTTGCAGGCTTCCAGGAGTAAGCCTGACCTTAGCGGGAGAGAATGTAACACCCCTCTATTTTTCTCTTATGTTAGATTATGATGCTTTATTATTTTATCGTTTCTTATAGAGCAACATGGACTATGTGTGTGTGATGAGATGTACTTTCCTTGATGTCTTACTTGACATGCTTTGATTAAGAATAATATTGTTTTATTATGACATGATTATTGCTCATGAGTTTTATTAATGATGGAATTGTCAGTTTGGTGATATTGTATTGGTGAAGGGGACAAGATTACATCACTCCCTTGCTAGCACCCTGCAATTCCATGATTTCCTCTTTATGGAGTGTTTTATGATGATTTTATATACATATGCTATTCATGCCTCAAATACAGGTTTGCAGGTACATGAAATCGACTCCACCTAGCTTCACAGGTTTGAGCGTGTTGACCCAGCGGTATGTTGATTGGGAGATAGTAGCTAGGTTACCTGTGTCAGGTCTACCCCCTAGCCACAGTTTGTCGCCAGTCCATGTTCAATGTGTCTTCGTTCACCTTGTTTATTGCTATTTAATTCTGCAAAGTTTATGTTATGGAAATAAATGTTAAATTATGCATTAAATGATGTTGGTATTTATTTAATTAATTTTAGATAATATGATGGAAGCTTTCTATTTAAATCAATTAATTAAATTTAACTTATTTAGTAAATCGAATTTAATCCTTGTGGTTAAATTTATTTATTAAGTAATTAAATTGTTTATTAAGCAAGTAGTTTAATGGACTATTTCATAGATTCTAGTATCAAGACTAAGATCATTTCATGTAAAAATCTACCATTTTTCTCTTATAGGATAGTAATCACCAATTGGCTAGTCTTGAATCACCTAATAGGATTTTCATGATAATTTAACATCACTTAAAAATTGTCATAAAATACATCTAGTATCACTTAGATAACATTATCGTAAAGTCAAAATATTCTCATGAATAACAAATACAATTATCCTTGTTTGATTTTATTGAGTGTGAAATCACAAACTAGCCTTTTTTTTATGATAAGGCCCTCATATCAGTAATGAAGGATGCCAAGACATAGTAATATTCATGATTGTTATGTACCTTAGAGCATAGACTTGTAGCTTATTTTCTCATTGATTGCTATAAAACCACCCTAAATTTTATTACAAGAAAGGAAGGAAGTTGGGTTGTTATAAAATATTATAATACTAATATGGATAGTCCTTTCCTTATAAGGAAGTCCCTGAGTCTAATGGTATCATTGAAATCTATGAGAAAATTATTATAAAATTTGGAAGACTTATAAATGAGGACAATTACATGAGTGATGACAATCATGGTATTAGAAAGACAATGAAGGGACTCCATTCAGTGAGTCTTAATGCCTTGGCCTTATACAAACTACACAATACAATATCCCAAGTATATTGTATAGCCATAATCATAATAGACACAACTACTCATATGGTCATGACAATCATCACTATCCTTAATCTTAGAAATAATATTATGGTATGTTGTGTTATATGTGTCTTCTCAAGTCAAAAGCATCACGGTAACCAATAATATTCAAGAAGTATACAAATTATGATGGAACTACTATAATTTCTTACCTTATTAAGGGGAAATTTTCATTATCAGTATCAATGATAATCATGGCACTTGGGATCTCACTACCCTCAAACTCTAACACTAACCTGTAGACATATTGATAATCATCATTACCTCAATGACTACCATAAATAAGAGAGGTATTATCATGATGAATTCCATGCACCTAGTCATACATAGGACAATCATCTCCATTAATAATCCCATACCATAGAAGCATTGTCATCAAGGTCTTAATAGTTTATTCATAAAGACTACCATAAAGATGGGAGAATCTATTTAAATATAAAATCTTATCAAACATATAAAGTAAATTGTCACCAAGGAAGGAGATAGTCATTGAAACATAACACTTTGGCATAGTTATTACTTCACTTCATTGTGGCAAGAACCTATGCACATGCAAGTTTTGAGTAACCACTTTCAACTAAATCCCACAATCTTGAGAAATGATATCTTCATTTTAGTACTCAAAAAATCAAAATTTTCACATAAACAAAATATAGGGTTGAGATAGATTTAAATCACTACAGGTAGAAGACATATCTTGAAATCAAAGAAGAAAAGAAAATAATTAATTTATATTTCATAAAGCCTATTCTTTTTTACCTTCAAACAAGATGATACTCTAAAATAAAGTATTCTACTCTCTTCACAATTTCTACTATTCAATTGTAAAACTCTATTTTTAGTATTGCTATATTTCTTTCCTCTCTACTAGGAAAGACACGTCCTTCTTATTAAATAGATCAAACAACCCACTTTGGTGCCAAATTTTAATTTCTAGAGATAAAATAAATAGTAATATTAATAGTTAAACCAAAAATAGAAATAACAGAGAGAAATATAAATAGATCAAACAATCCACTTTTCTAGCTTTCTTATAACCCTAAAAGACTCATGGTACTCCATGGCTTCTCTTGTGATTTCAAGTGGTCTCTTGTCCTCGCTATTCCACGATTTTTTCTGCATTTCCTTGCATGCATTGCATGTATATAAACTACCCTCACCAATAGAGATAGATCAGGTGTCACATTTATGTTTTGAATGGAGTAGCTAGTTCTTGCAGGTAAGTAGGAGACTCTGATCGTGACTGTTGGAAGGGTGGGAGGACTATTCTGATAACTTCTTTAGTATTTTTAAATATATTAAATTTTTCTTTGGTTTAAATAAATGCTTGCAAAATTGATCTTTACACTTGTGGAATTGATTATGTGTATAAAATTAAACTTAGATTGATGGAGATCAATTAATAAAGAATTTTTTAATGTATTAAATTTCCCTCACCTCATTATACCTATATGTTTGAAGTGAGATTGTGTCTATAGACACCATTTAGGAGCTTGTTACACAAGGATTTATTCTCTTATAATCAAGCCCCTAAGTGGACTAATTCAGTGGCTTTGAATAATGATTTAAGGCAATAAGAAAGTATGTAGTATGCCTAGAATGATTCAATGTAGGATAATAAATGCTCTCATGATTATCCTATATAATGAAAATGGATTATGATTAGTCCTTGAATACATCATGCTAGTGTGCAATTTGAAATTGTACTTTAATTTACATATAATGACTAGTAAGGGAGGGAAACATTGGCCCACATTAAAAAAATGAATTAAAATAAAATTACACTCAAATACACAACCATCACACACATTTCAAAGGGATGAGAAGGTTGAGAAAATCAATGTTTTTGGATAGAATGTTCTCACAAACTTATTTTTATGTAAACGAGTTTGAAAAGCCTATAAATTTATAATACAATATATAGATTTTTTAAAATTTTAAGATTCCCTTTCAAGATTTCACTTTTAGATATCTCTTACATAATTTTTTTTATATTTATTTTACTAAGATTTCTTTAATAATTATTCAATCTATATAAATTATTCTTCCATTTATTTAAATTCAAATATTGGCCAATTTATTGGTGTTCTAAAGGCTCTTTCTTTTAAGGTTGGAAATGAAGCCATTCTATGTAATTTTGAATGAATATTATTATATGAAAACCCTACCAAAATCAGTAAAGTCTCCCATTGGATTTAAGTGCACTTCCTAGTTGGAAAAAGCGAACAAGGACCCAGAGTTGTAGCCATATTCACTAAATATCACATCTCTACTTATCACTTGTTTCATACTTACTAGATCATAAAAGATTAATGTTTTATTTTTTATCTATATCCAAGGAAAATGTATTTTTTCTTTAGAATTTTTTCTTTTGGTATGCATACACAAGAAACACATCCAAACACCCTCAATTAGTCAACTTTTCACTTAATTCCAAACCACTATTATTCAAGAGACATTCACTTAAATGTTTTTGTAAGATTAATATTTAGAATATGTACTATTATATATACTAGTCCTATCTACAAATTTTAATCCAATTTTTTTATTTTATCATACTCCTTTTCATTTTGAAAACGGTCATATTCCTTTTCTTGGCAACTCCATTTTGTTGTAGGGTATAGGAAGTACTAAATTCTCTTGATTTCATGATTTTTGTAAGAATCTAAATATATATTTGATTTATATTCAACTTTATTATCTAGTGTGATTAAATTAATGTAATTATCACTCTAATATTCAACCAACCTCTTAAACCAACCTCTTAAAGCCTATAAACTAATTAAATAGTAATAATTTGAGTACTTATAATAAAAGATAAAATATTCTAATTTGTTCAAAGAATTTTTTTCTATGAAACCAAATATATAAGAAATACCTCAAGCTATTTTTTAACTCTTATTAACTTATCAATTAAAAATTATTTTTCAACAATACACTCTTCTTTTGTATCTTTAATGAACTGTAATCCTTCAATCATTAATATTTTTCTAGGAAAAAGTAAATGACTAAAACAAAGATGGCTATATCTTTGCTACTAAATTTTTCTTTAGTTAATTTCACTAGTTTTTAATGCTTTATTTCCTTGGGTGAAATAGAGAAAAGACCTTCTATCACCTACAATTTATATTTTTGCAACATCTAAATTACTTTTTAAAACTATATCTGGTTATGCACTCATCTTCATTAAAAGTCACTTAATAATTTTGTTATAACATTTTTCTAACAAATAACAACTTTTTGAGTGATGGAACTACTAATATTTTGTTGATATTCTTTACCTCACAATTTTTAGAGCTATAAATGTAATAGTATTTTAAGTGATTTTACTTTAGTTAAGTTCACTAGTTTTTAATGCTTTATTTCCTCAAGTGAAATAGAGAGTACACATCCTAGGTATCACCTACAATATATATTCTTGTAACATATAAATTACTTTTAAAAATTATATCTGATTGTGCACTCATCTTCATTAATATCCACTTGATAATTTTGTTATAACATTTTTCTAACAAATAACTTTTTTTTACATGATGGAACTACTAGTGTTTTATTGATGTGCTTTACCTCATACTTTCTGGTGTCATGAGATTGATTATCACAAAATGTCATTTTTATGCTTTTATTTTCATTTAAATTGATGAACAAATCATTATTATATTACATACAAGAAGAACACCCAAAATCAATGTAACATGCAATATTCTCACTTTTTTTTCATTGAAATAAAAAATAAAAAATATTGTCTATCTTCAATAGTATTATAAACATTCATTTTTCCCATTTCAAATTGTTTATTAGAAGATTTTAATTCATAGTGACCAAACTTCTTACAATGAAACCATTGGACAATTATTATCTTTCACAATATTCCTATGTCTCCCTCTTTCTTTGAAGCTACTACTTCTACCTCTAAACTATTACCTCTTTCTTGAATCTTTTAGATTCACCTTTAGGCTCATAATTTTCCTTATTGTTAAGTCATCTCTAGGTTCACTTTTCTTTGGTTCTTGGAAAAATTGTTTCTTTTACGTCTTAGGCTTGGTTTAGAAAAACATGTTTGTTTTTAGCCTTTTCATAACTCTCATCCTTTATTTGATAGTAAAATAAAAATTACTTAATTCATTCATTTTTATAGTTTTCATATCTATAGAAATTTCTACTATAGAAACTGCATCATAAAATTCAAGAATAAATTTGCTTAAAATTTCTTCATATCCTATTTGTTAGTCACATCACCTAAAATCTTCATTTAGCTATTTAGTCCTTCCACTTCTATCAAGAAATCATTAACAAATTCACTATTGATTTCTGTTACATTTTCAAAAAAATTCTAGATGTTTACAATTTTGTAGTTTGAGCAACTTAATATGCATTAATGAGTATTTCAATGGTTTCTTAGAATGAACATTGCCACATATCATATGAAATATTATTTGATTAATTATACCTTGAATAGAAAAATAAAACTTCATTAATTTTTTTCACATATGTTTTATCCGTCCTTTTTTATATGAATCATCTAAAGGATTTTCATCTGTTTGTTCTATAAATCTTAGTTGTACAATTTCTTAAAAAAATTAGATTTTGATAGAATTTGTATTTTATTAAGATATCTCCTTTAAAGATGAGAATTAACATGGTAGATATCACATTCCCTACAGTATGTGCTATGATAAAAATGGACACAATAATCTAAAAACATAACACAAAACTTTAAAAAAAATAAAAATCTTTATATTATTTTATCTTACTATTACCCTTTTTAATGAACCAAGATATTGTGAACTTTTATATGATTTCCAATAAGAAGCTTTACAATTATCTCTAACAATGCTCCAAGAAAAAAAAAAACTCTCAAATAAACCTTGCCTTTTATACTACAACTGGATCTATATACATAATTTAACAAATATATGAACTTTACCATACAAAAAGAAAACATATAATATTTCAAAAGAACTCAAAAGAGAAAATCAATAAAAACTCTCCTGAGAAAATCAGCCCCTTAATCAAGAAGATCAGGCAAAAAACATGAAAAATAAATTACTAGAAAGTGGGTGCTAAACTCTCACCTCTTACAGTTGGGTGACAATCTACAGGGTCTCAAAAATTCCCCATGATACTTGGAAAAGGACACTGGCAATTTATTTAATCCAAACACACTTATCATAAAGGAGAAAAGAGAAGTCTTGAAAAATTTCACACAACATACAAAATGGGATGATTGACAAGCCAACAAATTTTACAGTGTAAAGACATTTTGTGCAATTAATATTTCATGATTTCAGTAAATATTGAGATAAATTTTACCAATTGTAATGTTTTTATTTGTGGCCTTTGAATATTGCGTGTACACTGTAGACACAAACGATATTGAAAAAAACCAAAAAAGGAGTGCAAAGAAGGATATATGTAGAAAAAAAGATTATGAGCCGTGTGTAGTGGAGGAAGCAAATTCAAATGTTGAGCAGCAATAGAGGAGTGAGGCAGAGGCTGTGGGGTAAATGGGCTGTAATAGATAAAATAGCGCCCAAAATTTTGAAGTGGGAAACGGGGAGTGGTTGGATGTGAACGAAGTGTTGGGATGTGAAGTCTTGGGAAAACAAATTTATGTTCCAATGTAACTAAAATTAGGTGCTGCTCCATGATACTTGCCTGGAAATGCGTCAACATAAACTATCTAATATTGGTTTTCTCCTATCAATCAAATGTAAACAAAATCAGTTCCAACGAAAACATTTTCTAGTGATGTTCCGTTGTGCAAGTTTGTTATGCAAGGCTAAAAATATGTCCAAAATAACCTTAGCATATGGTTGCAAAGTCCATTATATATTGGACTGCTTGTATTGCAAAATGTGAGTGTTGTGATTAATAAAAGGATTTTCTCCTGCTTTCGTGTGGATGTAGGCACATTGCTGAACCACGTTAAATACTTTGTTTTATTTCATTTTCATTTTATTTTTACTACTGTGTTTCTAATTTCTTGCATGATAATTATATGAAGTATTGTTTATGTTAGCTGCAAATTTTAACACGGAGCAGCAATAAATCCTTCACGTGATCAGACGCGAACGGAGCAGCAATAAATTTTTCAACGACAACTGGAAAGGCCTTTGGAGAAGTAAAAGAAGAAATTACAAGTTAAGAGTGGGCCCCACGACATGTCCACACTAAGCAGTCAAAGCTTAGTGTGTGACGTTTAAGCCAATTGGTGAGTGTGGTGGCTGCTTTGGCAGTTTCCATATTCATTAAGGCCGAGAAATATATCACAAGGTTGTCCACTCCGGCCATTACTGCAACACATCAAACGAGTGCTGTTTAGAACAGATCAAAGAAAAGTATGGATTTTCTTGCAACAAATCTTCATTGAGGGCTTATATTTTTTATTATTTAAGAAAATATATTTGGCATATCATAAACAGAGAGGGTGGAGCGCTTTCCACCATGGCGATCCTTACGCAGGCCTTCCTTTCCAGTCAACAAAACCTTGCAACTCATTAAGCTCAGACTTGTATTTGGATTCCGTTGAAAGTTCTTTGAGTTCCGCCTGCAAATCAATCTTCTACATTAATTCAAAAGCTATGCTATCTTGTCTATAATTCTCTGAGAAATAAAGTTAAACAAAGCCATGAATTCAGCTGTCGTATAAAGTTTACCATTTTCCTTCGACTTGAAAACTGTAAAGCACTTGACCGCCCCGGTGCTCCAAGGGCACAACAATTCGACAATTAAGATAACCTCCCGGTGGAAGAAGACAATTTTATTTTTTAAAATTTTAAACAAAATGTTTCGAGCCACTTACAGTGTGTATAGTGTAGACGATAGTAGGCTGTGATTGGGAGTTCCAACAGAATATATTTTCAGTTGAATATATTTCATGGTATACGACGAACTGCATACCTCTGAGAAAGTCTCTTTTTTTCATTGCACATACCTTCTTGTTTGTTTCTTGACTGCCTATTTTTTATTCGCCAACTGTTTAAATGTAGGGAAAACTTAAATTGATAAGAACAAAAGTTTGACAAGTTGGGCTCAACCCTGCGTTACGACCGATGCCAACAGTAATAAAAGACGTAGGCAATGAGTTCAGTGGCCATCTGAGTAGAAAAAGAAAGCAACAAGTTGAAGGCAATAGTTACTTGCCACTCTGCCTATCTAATATTGCCATTCAATTATTGAAATTCACGTCATCCATTCTATATTTTTGAAGAGTTCCAAATATCCTTTTTCTGGAATACGTAAGGTTAATTAAGTAAATAAATAAATAATAGTTATAATATATATTTATATTAGTTTTTATTTAATTTTGTGAATATTTTAAAGATAGTGTTATGATTATATATATATATATATATATATATATATATATATATTAACAAATTGTATGGTTTTTCTAAATTATTTAAACATATTTTTATGCATCAATTATTAATCTTTTTTGTCATGTTTAGACATTCTTATATATTGTTTTTATTCACTTATTTATTACTTTTATGCTTAGGACTTATTTATTTTATGCTTAAGACTTATTTCTAGGCACATGTTGTGCATTGTGATCAAGCTGCTTCTCTATCCAAGGACTAGTTCAATATTGGATGGTCATCCTCATGATCGTGGACTCATCTCACCCTAATTTAAATTTTTAAACTCAAATTTGCTTGACTTCTCTTCTTTACATTTCATTCCCAAGGTTGGAAAACACATAAATTTGTGTAATGTGTTGTTTTGTCCTTATATTAAGAGATTTGGTGTATTTATTCTAATAATCTAAAATTAAGGAATAAATTTTCATCTACACACATTTATTTTTTTGTAAAAGGAACCGCATGTTCCATAGTTATTTTATAAGAAGTTTTATGAATAAAGAGTTTTTTTTTAATATTGTTCAATTTGAAATGATTGATTGAAGCACAATGCCCTTATGACTTAGTTGTATGACAAAATCACAAGGTATTCATCAATATTACCAACACATATAGATATCAAGGAGCATGAAAGAAATCAAGACATCTTGAGTGAAGTGAAAATGAAGTCTAGAGAACACATAGGCCAAGTTCACAAGTTAGACAAATTCATAGTTGTAGACCTATCACTAGCATTTAGATTTTTCCCTATAAAAATTCAACAAACAAAATTTGATTAATAGGAAATTTTTAATCTTATATCTAGCATTCCTAATATTGAGACATTCTAGATTTAGATCTTCTTCATTATTTGTGCATTAATAAGCCATGTCGGCACAAACCCTAGAAATGAAATGTTTTGGTTTTTATGTTGATCCATGTTACTCTAATAACCCCATGGTGATAACTAATTTGAGAAAAATACAAGTTGTGGTTTTATTTTATGCTTGCAAGATTGTGTCTCAATGATCCTTCTAGATGTTATTACATTACCTTACATCCTTTTTCATACTTTTATAAGACTTTGATGATATTCTCAATGGCGTACACCATTAATAAGCTTCTATATTACAATCTTGATAGTCTATCAAAGATGTTCCTAACTTCTTTACAGTTTACACAAGCACTTTATTTCTATTTTTTTGACCAACTATGTGCATTTGCCAAGAACTTGAGTGATCTCTCTATTTTATTTTTGTGAGTAGAAAATAGAAATGAAAATTTAGTTCTTTAAAGGAAGTTTCATTAATTCATCACTTCTTAGTTCCTATAGGTTGTAATGTGCTATTTCATTAAATTTTAAACATAATTTTGTGATAAAATTAGTGATAATGTGGCATAATAGAAAGGGATTTTTCCACAAGGAATTCCCTAGAAAATAATATTTTTTTATTGGTCTAAGGGTTATAATTGTTGAGCTCCAACTTGTTGGAACTTTAAAATTTTAAATAACACCCAGAAAACTCATTTGTAAAATCAGCCCCAAGAGCACATTTTGAAAAATCATAACTTTGGATCTGTTCATTTTCATGTTGAACCACTTTGCAAGCGTGTTTATCTAACATATGGGAGTGTGCACGCCAATTTTTAGCTTCATGCAATCATTTTTTATTGGGTTTCAAAAGGCCAAGCTAAAGGGTTTTGTGAAGGTTTGTTGTTTGCACACAGTGAAATCTACCAAGTAGGTCAACTTTGGAGAACAATATTAAGCAACTACAAGGGTTTCATGACAAACCAATTGGCGATCCTGATTCTCCCCACCAAAATATACATCCATGTCAGTTTTTAGATCTTTAGGACATCATTTGGTATTTTTACAAACTCAATTCCAAATAGATTTTATCCAGTTTGAACATTGCACTTCCAGAAAGCTGTAAAAAGGGGCAACTTTGATGTTTGATATTTTCTAAAGGGGAAGATTTAAGAAGAACCCTTTTTCCTACATATTCACGTGACTTGAATGAGTTAATCTTCAAAGTAATAGCTTCCCAGGATCAGGTTTGATATTTTTTTCAAGTACCAAGTTGATGAGCTTTCAGATGGTTTTTGACAGTGGCAATTTTTAGAAAATGCTAATTGGGCTTCATTGAAAATCAATATCTTTCAAATTTGATGACTTCAATCCAAACCCTCCTACAACCACACTCCCCTACCATCAAATTACATAATGGTGATTTTTCATGGTTGAAGGGGAAACTTTGATCAATTTTCCTGAGCAATATTGGAGGCTACCTGACTCACTTTGGTCATAGTGCAGAATGTTAGAAATCAAATTTTGATGACTACCCATTTCACATTGGGATGCATTGTATATTTTTGAGTGTTGCTTCACATTCTCCTTTCTCTTCTGTGGCATTCATCAATGTCAATTCTGAAGGTCCCATTTGCCCATATGGACATGGAGGAAAACTCTGTAGGGAAACAATGTGTAGTATCGAAAACAAGTTTCTCTATTGTTCAAATTAGAAGGCACATTGCCTAAACTAACACACCATCATGGTAGAAACACACTAGTTCTTTGCAATACAGTGTTTTCATTTAAAGCAAGTGTACCTCTTTATGTCCCCTATGACATCCAATACCTTGTTGGGGTTTTTGTCAATCTCAAAGTATTGTGATGTTTAGAGTGTGGAATTGGGATTTATAGAAGATCTTCAATAAATACTCATGCTCATCCAGATGATTCAAAAGGAGCCGTGATGTTGATAAAATAATTGGTTCTTATGGTGCACAAACATTAAGGCGTATTGCATCAAATTCAACTCAGCAAAAATTGATATTTGTGACAACTTAGTGTTGCTCATAGAAAGGAATAACTAGCACACATTCTACCACATTTACATATGAAGAGAAAATAGTTATGGAAGTAACTATCAAACACTTCGATCCCTATGTGAAGGATTGGATTGTTCTTGATAATATGCAAGTAAGACATTAAGTGAATGTGGAAGATGGGGTTTTGGCTCAAATATGCAGATGAATGGAGGTTTCCACCATATTATTGTTTCAAAATCTACTAAGAGGGCTAGAAATATCATCTCAAGCAATATGCCAAGGTTGGCATAAAACATTGGCATATCAGCTTGGCTTCATATTGAACAAAAAACACCATATAAAGTAATCAATGCTAAAGAGAGTTATAACATTCTTCATATCCTAGTAAAATATGCTGAATAAAATAGGGAATCTTGAATGAAATGGTCTGAAAAAGACTGAATCAACAGTAATAACCACTCGAATTAGAAAAGGAGGCACTTCTCAGAAAAATTAGGCATTGATCAAGTGATTGATTATAAAAGGAAGAAGTAAATGCACTTCCACTCTATCCAAATGAACAAATCACGTGGGATGAAAGTGTTATTATGAGCATTAAATATGTTGGTGAAGGATGTTTAGCCTTTCCAAAACATAATTTATAGTTTCCAAATGAGGAATTTCAATCTATTTCATTTGGAATCAACATCTGAAATCCAAGAAGATATCCAAGATGTACTGCCATGTCTAGAAGCACATATTAATAGTGAGGGAGAAAACTCACTTCCAAGATTGGGCTCGAATGGTTGTGCCCATCAAAGAACTTAAGTTCAGAGAAGTAAAGCAACCGAACATTAGAGAAATCAAGCCACCCATTGTTACTGTAGAGGTTACATAAATGATTTCAAGATATACATCACATATGAGATCTGAATGAGATGCACTCAAAGAACATAATGTCCTCTTTTTATTATCCATACGCCCACTTCTAGAAACCACTTAACAATGAGGATGTCTCAAATCCAAGTATTCTAGAAATGGTTTGGCCTCTAGTTTGTACGTGGATGTGATGTTATTAAGATTCATGATGAGGATGGTCATCTTGCGAACGATTTTACAAGAAGGGTAAAGAGAGAATGAAAACCACCAGAAAGGGAACTTCGAGATGTTTTTATTGCTTTAGATACCACAAAATATCAAATGGATGTGAATTCTATTGTAGAGAATGTATCAAAGTTGCTCGAGGCAATTTCATCTTGACACCTATACCCAAAATCTTAGCTTGAACACATTATGAAGTAGAATTAGGGAAAGAATGACAACAAATATTGTTGAGAGAAAAATCGAGCAAGGAATTAAGGGGAGAAGGAGATGCACATGGGAAAGAGTGCTTAGAATGAAGACATGAAAGGTGGTGGATCGCAACAAGATATAAATCTAACATAACAGGTTTTTTGGGAATGCACAGAGAAGGATGGCAAGTCCTTTCCGCATCCCCGTCGACAAAAAATGGAGACGTCGAGGTGTAGCGGTAGCATACCACATTACCATGAAGGCACAACACTAGTCTCACGGTAGTGTGGTGAAAACAGTGAAGAAATTTTTTTTCACAGAGAAGTCAAAATTGTGTGCAAGAAAGCGGGATATGATATTATTGCAATAAAACATGGTGATATTTCTAAGTGATATTTGGTCAAATTTGGGGAGATGTAGTTTCCACCATTGGCATAGCCTTCCCCGCATGGGATCTCAAGTTTAAATGCAGTGGTGCGGTGAAAAAGAGAATAATGATGTTGTGAGAATATGAAGCTATGAAGTGAAAAGTATTATATAAGGATTTATTTAAAAGATCAAGAGATAAACTAGTGTGAAAGTATAAAGTGCGATTGAAGGATATTTACAATGGGGAGAAAAATTATTTTACCAGATTGGTGATTATCTTTATTGTGAAGAAATATAAGTAAAAAAAATTTCACTGAAAGGGTTATGAGAGAGATGATTATTTTTACCCAAAGAATGTGGTGAAAATATATATGAGTAAAAGTGAGTGTGAAAATTGCTAGCGAAGTGAAGATTATAATAATTATTAAAATTTAATTTCAAGGGAATGCAAAGATGAAGAAAGTGGAAGGTTAATTAATTATTTCACCCAAAATGATGAAGATTAATTAAAATATTTAATTTTCCAAAGGCAATTAATTAAATATTTTATTTCTCCAAGATTAATCAAATGAAGAGCTGCAACGAATGGATGCTATGAAGGGTTGTAACCCTAAAAGAATGATGTATATATGTAAGATGAAATAAATCATAAAAAGGTGAGAATTAGAATTAGGAATTAGAAAATAGGAGGAAATAAAAAATAGAGGATGTATATAATGTTCAGACTTTTCTGAAGCAAAGCAATGGAGATAATGTTTTAAACTGGTGAAATCCCTTTTTGGTGTTTAGTTGTTGTGATGTAACTATTTGTGCTTTTTATCTAGTTGTCTCCAACTTGAGGTCTTTTAATCATTTGAATCAATATATCAAGTATATTCCTGATTTATCAAAGTGCATTTTCATTTTGTGTGATTTAATTAATTGGTTTTTGCAAGTCATATTTAAATTATTTTGAATGAATCACAATGATTTAAGGATTTATTTTGGATAATTGAAGAAGAACCTGGTAAAGAAATATTCCAAGAAAATTTATGCAAGTCATAAAATTAGTGAAGTTTTATGCCAGTCATAGAACCTCATTTTTCAAAGTTCCTAGCAACTAGAGTTAAGCCAAAAAGAGAAACACATATCATTCTTGATTTTTGACTCCATTACCTAGGTGGATAAAAGGCACTGATTTGTCATACCCCAAAAATTAAATTTCATAAAAACAACGTATATAAACACTTTCATCTTATGCAGTAGGAGTATTTATTAGGATTTGATCTATCCCATTCCAAATTGCCATTTTGGATAGATTGCTCAAGCATGAAACATATAGGTTAAGTCTTCCTCATTTACATAGGTACACACACCTAGGTTTAGCAGAGCCTAAAGAGTAGAAGGTTCATTTACATTAATTGGCTTTGTATGTTAGCCAAAAACATTGTGAGATCTTGTCAACCTCTTGTGGTTCAAACCTGCATTTTTGAGAACTAATAGTTTGGCAACTCTGTTTGGGAGAAAATTCAAAAAATTTGGTTCCAGTCTTTCCATTAAATAAAGAGTCAATATAAATCACATTTGGAGTGAGGAGATTCCGCTAGGAAAAATCAAAACTAATTTCAAAAGAATCATTTTCCTACTTTTGAAAAAGTAGGTGGCGACTCTATTTAAAATTGATAAATAATGCATAGATATTGTGGAATAGTGATACTTTTCCAATTTTCTTGTCAAGATGTTAGAAGAAGTAAGAAGGCAGCAGTCAATAAGAGAGTTGAAATAATTGAAGTGAAAAATACTACAATTGGACCAACAACTACTGCAATTGGGAGTCAAATGTGTTCCAAATGCATCACAAAATAGGCCATTCTAGAATAAGAATGAATATGTAAATGCAAGCAGACATTGGACACCACAAATGCTACATAATATAACTGGGAATTTTGGCAAGGGAGGTATCATTCATAGGAGGACACTTATGCACCACAGTCATCATCAAAAAAATGAATGCTTATCTTATCCCTCCTAGACAAAGATTGGCAAGCTATCAGGATCATCAACACAATCCATATCCTGAGAGTTGTACATATCAGTACCAAACACCATATGAAAATGTGCAAAAAAATGTCATCTCTCTTGGAAATGTCAATCAAAACTTGCAACAAGATGCACATTAGAATCAACTATTTGAGGAAGGAGAAAATGAGTATTCACGCACTCAACAAAGGGGTCAAAGTCACATCATGAGATCAAAAAATTGCATATCCCCTTGAGGTGCATTTTTTGATATAAGGAGATGTGAAGGAGAATGGGGATGTGATTTGTTCAATAGAATGGCGGATGCCTATATGAAAGTACCTATTAGTACCCCACCTAATAAGTCTGAATCACACTTTGTTGAACAGTTCATGAGAGTATACGAGTCTAACTCAATTCATTGGCATGAGTCATTGAAGCCAGTTACTCTAGACCAGATGAATAATTTGATTGGTATCATAGATGAGAAAAGGAATAATAATGGTGAAATCACTGATGAGTATGGAGAAACTGATCAAGCAATATAGCTAGAAGATGAGTGTGCATGTGAAAATAGTTCCCATGATAGTCTACATAATGAGGTTGAATATACAAAAGGTCTCTCTTACATAAAATATTGTGATAGTAAGAGTAATGCATGTTATGAGGGATCCATTGAATACTCAGATTGTGAAGACAAGCTTATGGATTTTGACCTACAACAAAGTGATTCTTGCAATTCTTATGATGAAGGAGCAATGGAAGAAGCAAGTTCATTTGGCAGTGAACAAATAACACCTCCAGCTACAAATAAAAACCATGGGGATACATTTGAAGATAAAAGGGTTTGCACACTTGAAAATGGTTTCCAAAAAAATTCAAACACATGGTATGATGAAGAGTTAAAACAAAAGTAGATGATATCCTACTAAGGTGTGCCAAAGCATGGATTTTAGGTATTTTCAAATCCATTTTATGGTAAGGGAGAAATATTTTTAGACAAACAAGATGATATATCAGGTTGTGGAACAAATGACTGTGTTGATAATTCATTTGATTTTTTATATGATGATCTTGCGCCTCATTACAATGATGAAAAATGTGAACAATACATAAATGGTGAAATAGACAAAGAGATATGTTCAGTTAGTAGTCAACAAATTGCAGATTTGCTAGAGTGCAAAAAATATACACATCAAAATTTAGAAGATTCATCTCCAGCATTAATTGATTCAAATATACATGATAATGGTTGTGTTGATCAGAATTTTGTGTCACTGACAATTAGTGATATGGAAGAAGTATAAAATATTTCAAATCTGGTTGTTCCAAACAAAGTTGATATGGAAGAATTTCTAGACTTACAAGAATGGCATTTTGATGGTGAATTTTTTATAGAGCTGGGAAATCATTTTACAGTAGATGGTAGTGAATAGAACAATAAGAAAGGTTGCATTGAATATGAATACACTTTGTATGGTAAGTGTAGACATGGAAAACTGACCAATAGACTTGATCCTGATTTCTAATATCGCTTATTCTTGAATCATACTCTTAGCTTATCAACACTTTTCATCTCTTAATTAAATAAATCATTATTTATTTAATTAGGTCTTTCTCCCTTGTTGATTAAATTAATTTAATTTAATTAATCCTCTATCTTTGTTCATTTAAATAATTCATTTTATTTAAATTAAGTCTCTAAAGTCCTCTTATTAAATTGAATAAATTGAACTTTATTTGATTTAATCTAACATTATCCCCTTTAATTAAATAAATGAAAACATTTATTTAATTAAACCCTTCCTCTCAATTTGATTTAAATCAATTCATAAATTTAAGTCTAAATTGTCACATCTCCTAATTCCCCATTAAATTAATTAAACTTTGATTAATTTAATCTTAATCCATGTCACATTCTCTTGAGAATGCAACTTGCACAATAAATCAATTACTTTGATTTATTAAATTGTCTATTTTCTCTCAACAAGGAATAAAGGGGGAATATTACTTCAAATTTGAATTCAAATCCAAGTGAATTTGTCCTTCCAACAAAGCATTCACTCCTCTTACATGTCCTTGTGCATTGAGCCAAGTGGCATTAACTTCACTTTTTTTTCCCTTTCACATGTCATTTCACTGTTTTGAAATTCCACCTAATATCATTTATTGGCACATTCATCAAAATGTTCACAACCTTCAGCCATTCACATCTTGACAAGTGTCACTTGGCCATTGGATGTTGAATGATCCCATATTGCTCAATTTCACTCTTTTTTCCAATTTCGAAATCTATAAATAAGAGACTCTTCCTCTCATTCCATCATCCACAATCTAGAACATAGTTACTCTCTCCACATTGAGAGCTAGCTTTATCCATTTTATATCAAGTGTTCATCATTTTAATGATTTCATAGCAAGGTTATGCCAAAATCTCATCAAGGAGCTTAAATCGTCCACAAATCTTCATCAAAACATACAAAGGAGTTGGGAAAGGGCCAATTTCTACACATAATTGGCACCAATTCCCCAATGGGATCAATTGTTTGCATTGCTTAATTAGGATTTCATTTATCTTTTGTGTTTGTTCATCATTTTTCCTATTACTGAGCATTATAGATGGATTTCATGGGGAATCCTTGTTTCATCTTGCATATGAATGTACTAATGTGTTTTCTTCTTGTATTTGTGTAGGTCTCAAGATTGCAGCACAATGGTAGGTCATGACACTAAAGGTTTATGGGGATTCATAGCTTATTATCAACCAAGTCAATGGTGAGTACCAAAATAAGGATGATAAGCTGACACCATACAAGAAGTTAGTAGAGAGCCTCAAAGAATCATTCATTGATATCACCTTTAAGCAAATACCAAGGGCTAACAACAAAGCAGCTGACACCGTGGAAATAACTGGATCCTTACTTAATATCCCTCAAAATGTCCCAAAACATAAATTATTGGTAGAGTAGCTTCTCATACCAGCATTCGAGGTACTAGAGTTAGAATATGTGTGCGAACTCGTTGGTTCTGATGATCCCTGGTATCATGACATCTACACCTACTTAAGAATATGATTCCTCCCAGCTAACATAACCCCAAACCTTAAAAGATTCTTTGTCAAAAGGTCCTTATATTTTGTCATCCTAGGAGAAACCCTCTATCATAGGAGCATTGAAGGAACCCTATTGTGTTGCTTAAATCCCGAGGAAGCCTTGACTGCTCTGATTGAGGTTCACAGTGGCACTTGCGGTTCACACTCAAGTGGTATGAACTTGGCTAAGAAACTGTTGAGGACAGGGTACTACTTTCCAAGAATGGAAAGAGAGGCACACGAATTTTTTAGAAAATGTTTATAGTGCCAGCAGCATGGAGACCTTATTCATGCACCAGCTCAAGAGCTTCATCCTATTGTTAAACCTTGGCCCTTTTCACAGTGGGTGCTCAATCTCATTGGAAAAATCACACTCACCTCATCGAACGACCATGTAATCATCCTCACCACCACAAAGTACTTTACAAAGTGGTTCGAAGCAACTCTTGTGACCTACTTAACTAGAAAGAAGATATCCAAGTTCATCCTGAACTATCTCATTTGCCAATACAGTGTCCCTGAATCCATTATCTTTGATAATGGGACACCTTTCAAGAATCAGGATATCCGTGATCTATGCCATAAATTCAAAATCTAGCATCACTTTTCCACTCCGTACTACCCCCAAGGCAATGGCCAAGCAAAAGCCACTAATAAAACTATCTTGAAAATCCTTAAGAAAATAGTCAATGACTCTGATTGTGACTGGCACCTGTAGCTAAATCTTGCCTTATGGGCCTACCGCACCAGCATCCGCATGCCAACAAGTGCCACCCCATTCTCTCTAGTCTACGGATCAAAATCCATCCTCCCAATCGAGATCGAGCTCCCATCATTAAGGATATCACTACAAAACCTCATTACAGATGATGAATATTGGGTTTCAAGGTTAAATGAGCTAGAGTTATTAGATCAACGATGCATCGATGCCCTCAATCATCTATAGGTCTATCAGAACCGCCTAAAACGTAGCTACAACAAGAAGATCAGGAGACACACCTTCCAATTTGGTGAACTTGTGCTAAAAGAAAATCAGAAGAACGTGTTCAACCTAGATAGAAAAGGTAAATTTGAGCCCAACTAGTTGGGACCTTTCATCATTATAGCAAGCTATAAATCAGGGGCATATCAGTTGTCAACACCAGAAGGTGAGCCTCTGTAGGAACCCTTGAACAACTCACATCTCAAAAAAATTTATGCCTAAAATCTTGCAAGGTATAGAACCAAAAAATACAAAAAAATCAAAAAATATCCTAAAAAAATGGTCACCCTAATGAAAACTTGGTAAACAGGCATCTTGGTGACAACAAAAAAAATACAAAATACAAAAATCCAAAAAAAATCAAAAAAAGGATTGAAAACAGTAAAGAAAAAAATCATCCTCTAGTGAAAACCACTTCGGTGGTGCTTTGGACAAGTACCTTGGGGAAAACCTGGCAAACAAATGCCAAGTGTAAATAAAACACTCTCCATCCACTAGGATCCTCATGACCTTTTTTGCATACTCACTTATCCATTGCATTCCATCTATCCTTCCATCATCCGTTCACAACCATACCATAGCTTGATCTTGCGCTCATATCATGTTCCACCCTAGTACTACTTGGCATATTCCTAAGGTGAGTTTGTCCTACCTATATCAAAATAGTCTATCGCATCACATTGGGGGCATGTTCATATACCTGCATTAGATCAAATTTGTGGATATTCTAGTGATCTTTGTAAAATCAATCGAAAAATCCAAAAACATTCAAAACATAAAAATTCCAAAAACATTCAAAACATCAAAATCCAAAAGCATTCAAAACATTGAAAAATCCAAATATCCAAAACATGTCAAAAATATGAAAAATAAAAAGTGGCATCTATAGTACGAACTACGTCATCTTTGAGCTTGAATGTAGGCATGTTTGATCTTTGATCATCCCTCGAGACACCCTAGGTTAGTCCTTTTGGCGTCCATCACAATCTGGCAATCTGTTTGCCCATCTTTCTGCATATATAACGTAAGCAAAGCTAATCTATGGATCATCTCTCGAGACCCTTAGGATAGGTCTTTAAGTTAATCTCTTGGTCATAAAGTCTTGAAAATCCAAAAAAAATGGAAAATCAAAAAAATCAAAACAGCCTCAAAACATTTGAAAAACCCAAAATGGTCCATCCCTCTCATCTAGCTTTCACCTGTGATTGTCTCATTCCTAATAAATCAATCATCACCTTCATTCTTTGGTGGGTCAGTTGGAAGCAAGTCTAGCAGGTTCCAAAGTGAACACCCTAATTGTCAAAGAGTCTCAAGCCTAAGTCAATTAGCAAGCAAGTTGATCAACTCGGAGTATCAATAGCTTATCACCTAATTAGTCTCACCAAAACTCTGATCACAACATGTCCTAGGATGTATCCTTCTGACGATGGACATAAGCATTAGGTATCTCACAGTAGTTTAGCCTTGGCTAGGGGTATGAAGAACATTAGCTTGTTTGTTTATTTTTTCCTTGGTCTTTGTGACTTATCTTATTTTTCGCTCATTCCAAGAACCTCTCGATGATGCCTAAACCAAAAAATTGTTTAGAGAGCAAGGAATGGGGCAATGAT
Organism: Sequoiadendron giganteum; assembly: GCA_007115665.2. NCBI lineage: Eukaryota > Viridiplantae > Streptophyta > Pinopsida > Cupressales > Cupressaceae > Sequoiadendron > Sequoiadendron giganteum. Next base: position 180,923,012 of record CM021109.1, on the reverse strand, counting down.
CATTCTCTTTTTTTATCTGCTATGCTTGTGGTATACTCTTGTAAAATAACTTAGTCATGTGTGCTTTGTTTGGTTTGTTGGAAGGGTGTTTTAGGTATCTTGTTGACCACATAGGAAGGCTTGCTTTTCTATGTTTTGGCCTGAGATGTTTAGAATATCTAAACTAGATCTTGAACAAGGTTTCGTATGCTAAGTGTGAACATGAATAATCCTATCTGATCATCGAGTCAAATTCCATCACATTGGGTACAATGCCATCTTGGTTCTTTATACCTTGATGCATCGTACCTGTGTGTTATTAAACATAAAGTAATTGGCCCTTTGAAAATCCTAACTCTTGGTAAGAAAATCATCATCATCTTAGTGACTTGTTGGATCTTTTTCTTCTATCTTTTTTCCATACTAACATGGTACCATAACAGTTAACCAGAACATCACTAATGCATCCACCTTGCATCCATAAAATTATCAGCATAAGTGCATATCATATCATATAGATCATACCACATCATATCATCTTGCATTACCATCATCTCAAGTTATGAGGAATAATATAGATTTGTTATTCTAAGCATCTTAAGAAATCATGGTATTACATTCATAAATTACAAGAATCATTAACATAATAGAAATCATTAGCATCCATTATCATTACATAATCATTTACATATCATTTGAATCATGATCATTATCATGCATTGCACCCATACGATTGTCATCAAAATGCATTAAAAAATACAAAAAGAAATGCATCCATATTCATCATGAAGAAACATACATCATCTTGCATAAGAATAGAACATTTCATAAACATCTCATATCATACATTGCAAGGAATCTCATAAGTAGAACCATATCATATATATATCATTGAAATGTACAAATATTATGGTACAAAATCAGATCAGGTGTACATCAAAATACATGATACAATAGGGGCAATAATCAGAGCCCATGAATCAAAAATTGAAAACTATATGTGATCAAAGGGCTAGCCTTGTTGGCTATTCCCTTCACCCTCTGGCCTATCACCATGATCCTTTGGTAGCCTCATACCTATCTACCGAGAGTAGTCTGGTACTCGACCTGTTGCTGGCACCACCTGTTTGTAATGTTGTCGATAATACTCGGCCTCTCTGACTGCCTTTTGTAAGCTCATAAGGAAACTAATTGGCCCTAGGATGATGAGGCCAGGTTCTCTAGCTACCTCCATCGAGCAACCTCCCAATCTCTCTTAGTAGTAACTATCAAAATCTTCTGTTGAACTTGATCTCTCTCCACTATCAATATCTGAATCTGACACTACAACTATTGGATCAGTGCATCTTTTTGATTTGGATGCCCTAGTGGCTGTTGCTAAGGGACCGCTTTGTCCCCATCTCTGGGTTGGTCATCTTATATCCCTACCAGTGGTGGTGCCTAGTCGTGCTATGGTGTCGGAGCCTGTGGTGGTGCCTAGTCTTATAGTGGTGCCTAGTCGCACGGTGGTGTCAGAGCCTGTGGTGGTTCCTGGTCTCGTGGTGGTGTCTGATGTGTAGGAGGGCCACCTCCTCCCCTATCCCCATCACCATCTCTGACATCATCACCTCTGCCTCCCCGACCCCTGCCCCTACCAGCTAACATGCCTCTAGGTCTCCACTGTGGGAGTGTCAAACCTGGACCTGTCAATCTCAGAGGAGGCCTAAACTAGGCTCTGTATGCTTGGGTCACTCTTGCATCTATTAGCCCATGATCATACGGGCATGACCTAGCCACTAGCTATCTGAATGAGGCTACTACCTCCAACACTGGGATGGGCTAGCCCCATGCTGTCTCGTGACGAGCGAGCGAAGATCTCCACATATTGATTATCTAGCCTATCCTGAATCTCACCAAACTATCGAGCCACCATATTTGGAAGGTAGCGCTCTATCATAGTATGCTTTCGTCCTTGCATCCATCTATCTTGCTAAGCAAAAAACAACTGCTCTACATCATCATACCATGGGCCTCCAAATGAACTCCCTCATCTCATCAAGGGCTCGTCGCCAATGTGTAATGCCACCTATGTGGGTGTGGGTAAAGCAAATTTGTGCCCTGCCATATCACCAGACAATGGGGTCATCAATATCTAGCATAATCGATGTGACATCTGGATGGAGCACTAGAATCCATTCCCATGCTAAGATGTGTAACAAAGTAACTCTGGCCCCAAGGGACCTACTGTCAAGATATGAAAACTCATGCAAATATCTGTATAAAGAGGCCAGAATCACTGGCCCCCAGGAAAAGCACTACCTACGAACGACCATCTGCACCCATGCCAGTCCCCAGCCTGGACTAAATTATCGGCTTCATCGATCTGGTGCTACAAGACCTAAAATGATAGCTGCAACAATCAAATTGTAGGTGGGCGCTATACCTCGATATCTCTCCAGGTCAATCTGTCCATCATAGAAATGGATCTCATCAACACCCATCACATCATAGCAGGCATCCCTACTAGCATTTGGATCATAAATCACTCTGGCTCCATGGATAGGCAGTCAAAGTATGTGCCAGACATCCTCGAGTGTGATGGTGGTCTCATCGGTAGGAAGATGGAATGAGGAGGTCTCACTATGCCAACGCTCGGCAAAAGCTATCAGCATCCCCAGGTTTGTCCAAACAAGAGGAACATAAGTAACAAACCAAAGGTCGAGCATACCAAGCTACTCCTCAAGGAATATGTGCATTACCTGTAGTCTCCTAAGCACTGACCATCAGTTCTCCCTCGAATGAAGTATTTCGAGGTCCTCCTGCACAAGGGAAACCATCGCATCAAGTCGCATAAAGAAATTTGCCTCCTAAGTTAGCTTCTTGCTTTTGAAACAATAAATGTGGCACTATTTGCAAAGGCGACCCAGTTTGAAAAGTTCCAAACTATGCCACCATGGTGGAGATTTCCAAATTCTAAACTCCAAAGTTCATCACGTGGTCTAATTTGCGTATGCGACTGAGTTTGTTCCAAAACCCTAGTTTCAAACTACGCCGTGTGGTTGAATTTTTATATGCGGTTGAGTTTGACAAGAAACCCTAATCTCCTAACTGGCCCATGGTGGTGCTATTTTCATATGCGGCACAGTTTGAGGCCACACAACGTTGATTGAGCATTTTCAGTAGCGCTACATAGCGTCGCTTGACATAAAGTTGACCTAAACCCTATTAAATGCACGTAAATCGAGAAAATTAAAAGTCACGGGTGTTGCATCGACTGGCCGCTGGTGCACTCATACCCTCTCAGATATGTGCCTGGGAAGCTATCGTTGCACCATCTCAACCAAAACTTAGAGCTCAAAAGTGCAGAAAATTATAAAGGCTAAGTGTGCAAATGAACTGAAAGCAACCTCTCAAGGTCTATTTAAGTGTGCAAATTAGGGTTTTGTTACCTTATTTGATAATCCAACTAGGATTTTGATCACTCGATCCCATTTTTGTCCGACTGAGGGCCATGTTGCATCTTTTTTGGCATTTTAACGCATTTTTTTGACATCCTGGGGCATTTTTGGTTCTGTGAGGCACCTTGTCCTCTTTTTTCGCAAGATCATCCAAAAATCAAAATTTTCATCCGATCTCTTGAGGGGGCAACATATCAGCATAATCCTTCTATTGGGGCAATAGTGGCGCATTCAAAAAAATTGAGAAATTTTGAACTTTGATCACAATAGTTTATTCTTTGAACCAACGCAACAAGTGCATTGCTTCAAAGAGGGGAAAAATGTAGACATGGAAAATTTACCAACACACTTGATCCTGATTTCTAACATTGCTTCTTCTTGAATCATTCTCTCATTTTATCAACACTTTTCATGTCTTAATTAAATAAATCATTAATTTTTTAATTAGGTCTTTCTCCCTTATTGATTAAATTAATTTAATTTAATTAATCCTCTATCTCTGTTCATTTAAATAATTCATTTTATTTAAATTAATTCTCTAAAGTCCTCTTATTAAATTGAATAAATTAAACCTTATTTGATTTAATCTAACATTATTCTCTTTAGTTAAATAAATCAAATCATTTATTTAATTAAACCCTTCCTCTCAATTTGATTTGAATCAATTCATAAATTTAAGTCTAAATTGTCACATCACCTAATTCCCCATTAAATTAATTAAAATTTGATTAACTTAATCTTAATCCATGTCACATTCTCTTGAGAATGCAACTTGCACAATAAAGCAATTACTTTGATTTATTAAATTGCCTATTTTCTCTCAACATGGAATAAAGGAGGAATATTCCTTCAAATTTGAATTCAAATCCAAGTGGATTTGTCCTTCCAACAAAGCATTCACTCCTCTTACATGTCCTTGTGCATTATTCCAAGTGGCATTAACTTCATTCTTTTTTCCCTCTCACATGTCATTTCACTATTTTGAAATTCCACCTAATATCATGTATTGACACTTTGATCAAAATGTGCACAACCTTCAACCATTCACATCTTGACAAGTGGCACTTGGCCATTGGATGTTAAATGATCCAACATTGCTCAATTTTAGTCTCTTTTCCAATTTGGAAATCTATAAATAAGGGACTCTTCCTCTCATTCCATCATCCACAATCTAGAGAAAAGTTACTCTCTCCACATTGAGAGCTAGCTTTATCCATTTTATATCAAGTGTTCATCATTTTCATGATTTCATAGCAAGGTTATGCCAAAATCTCATCAAGGAGTTTCAATCATCTACAAATATTCATCAAAACTTAAAAAGGAGTTGGGAAAGGGCCAATTTCTACACATAATTGGCACCAATTCCCCCATGGGATCAATTTTTTGCATTGCTTAATTAGGATTTCATTTATTTTTTGTGTTTGTTCTTCATTTTTCCTATTATTGAGCATTGTAGATGGATTTCATGATGAATCCTTGTTTTATCTTGCATATGAGCTTACTAATGTGTTTGCTTCTTGTATTTGTGCAGGTATAGGATTGGGGTTCACAGTAAGGATGATAGGGATTTATCCCATGGTGATGCAAAATATGAACTACAAAGTGGTAAAGGGAACATAGCTCGACTTGAACACAATGATCTTCTGAGAGTTTTTAATGACAGTGAGAGGGTTGATTGCATGAGTGTACTTAAGATGGATTTGATGAAAACATATCAGAGCAAGGTGTTTGATAAGGGCAAGTAGGGGTGATCCTTTTTGATGGCCTTGTGCCATCAACTGTGGTGTGATCTTCAAATCATACAAATCATGAACAAAGGCTTGTGGTATGCTCTCCGAGAAGTCTAAATTCTTGCTATTCCCACAAGGGGCATACATCCCCAAATGGAGCCACTGTTGGAACTTTCAAATTTTAACAAAATTTGAAGGTGCCATATCAAAAAATTTAAATAACACTCAGAAAACTCAGTTGTAAAATCAGCCCCAGGAGCACATTTTGAAAAAACATAACTTTGGATCTGTTCATTTTCATGTTGAACCACTTTGCAAGCATATTTATTTGACATATGGGAGTGTGTAGGCCAATTTTTAGCTTCATTCGATTAGTTTTCATTGGGCTTCAAAAGGCCAAGCTAAAGGGTTATGTGAAGGTTTGTTGTCTGCACAGTGAAATCTGCCAAGTAGGTCAACTTTGGAGAACAATATTAAGCAACTACAAGGGTTTCATGACAAACAAATTGGTGATCTTGATTCTCCCCACCAAAATTTACATCCATGTCAGTTTTCAGATCTTTAGGACATCATTTGGTATTTTTCAAACTCAATTCCAAATGGATTTTATCTAGTTTGAACATTGCACTTCCAGAAAGTTGTAAAAAGGGGCAACTTTGATGTTTGATATTTTCTAAAGGGAGAAGATTTAAGAAGAAAACTTTTGCATACATATTCACATGACTTGAATGAGTTAATATTCAAATTAATAGCTTCCTAGGATCAGGTTTGATATTGTTTCAAGTGCCAAGTTCATGAGTTTTCAAATGGTTTTTGACAGTGGCAATTTTCAGAAAATGCTAATTGGGCTGCATTGAAAATCAATATCTTCCAAATTTGATGACTTCAATCCAAACCCTCCTGCAACCACACTCCCCTACCATCAAATAACATACTGGTGAATTTACATAGCTCAAGGGGAAATTTTGATCAATTTTCTCGAGCAATATTGGAGGCTACCTTACTCACTTTGGTCACAGTGTAGAATGTTAGAAATCAAATTTTGATGACTACCCATTTCAGTTTGGGATGCATTGTATATTTTCGAGGGTTGCTTCACATTCTCCTTGCTCTTCTATGGCGTTCATCAATGTGAATTCTCAAGGTCCCATTTTCCCATATGGACATGGAAGAAAACATCGTAGGGAAACACTGTGTAGTATCGAAAACAAATTTCTCTATTGTTCAAATTAGAAGGGAAATTTCCTGAACTAACACCCCATGATGGTAGAAACACACTAGTTCTCTACAATACAGTGTTTTCATTTAAATAAAGTGTACCTCTTCATGTCCCCTATGACATCCAGTACCTTGTTGGGGTTTTTGTCAATCTCAAAGTATTGTGGTATTTAGAGTGTGGAATTGGGATTTCTAGAATATCTTGTATAAATACTCATGCTCATCTAGATGATTCAAAAGGATCCATGATGTTGATAGAATAATTGATTCTTATTGTGAACCCCAATCCTACACCTACATAAACATGGCAAATAAGCACAATATTAGGTTCATATGCAAGTGAGAATCAAGATTCCCCATGAAATCCATCTACAATGTTTAATAATAGGAAAAATGAAGAACAAACATGAAAAGATGAATGAAACCCTAATTAAGCAATGCAAACACTTGATCCCATGGGGGAATTGGTGCCAATTGGTGTGTCGAAATTAGCCCTTTCCCAACTCCTTTTGTAAGTTTTGTGATAATTTGTGGATGATTGAAGCTCTTTGATGAGAGTTTTGCATAACCTTGCTATGAAATCATAAAAATGATTAACACTTGCTATGAAGTAGCCGAAATTAGCTCTCAATGTGAAGAGAGTAACTTTTATCAGATTGTGGATGATTGAATGAGAGTAAGACTCTCTCATTTATAGATTTCCAAATTGGAAAAGAGAGTGAAATTGAGCAATGTGGGATCATTCAATATCCAATGGCCAAGTGTCACTTGTCAAGATGTGAATGGTTGGAGGTTGTGCACATTTTTATCAAAGTGCCAAGAAATGATATTAGGTGGAATTTCAAAATAGTGAAATGACATGTGAGAGGGGAAAAATAATGAATTTAATTCCACTTGGCTCAATGCACAAGGACATGTAAGAGGAGTGAATGCTTTGTTGGAAGGACAAATCCACTTGGATTTGAATTCAAATTCGAAGGAATATTCGTCCCTTATTCCATGTTGAGAGAAAATAGTCAATTTAATAAATGAAAGTAATTGATTTATTCTGCAAGTTGCATTCTCTAGAGAATGTGACATGGATTAAGATTAAATTAATCAAAGTTTAATTAATTTAATGATGAATTTAGGAGATGTGGCAATTTAGACTTCAATTTATGAATTGATTTAAATCAAATTGAGAGGAAGGGTTTAATTAAATAAATATTTTGATTTATTTAACTAAAGGGGATGATGTTAGATTAAATCAAATAAGGTTTAATTTATTAAATTTAATAAGAGGACTTTAGAGACTTAATTTAAATAAAATGAATTATTTGAATGAACAGAGATAGAGGATTAATTAGATTAAATTAATTTAATCAACAAGGGAGAAAGACCTAATTAAATAAATAATGATTTATCTAATTAAGAGATGAAAAGTGTTGATAAATTGAGAGTATGATTTAGGAAGACACGATGTTAGAAATTAGGATCAAGTGTGTTGGTCAATTTTCCATGTCTACATTTTTCCCCTCTTTGAAACAATGCACTCGTTGCGATGGTTCAAAGAATAAATTGATGTGATCAAAGTTCAAAATTTCTTAATCTTTTTCAAATGCCCCACTATTTCCGCAGCGGAAGGATTATGCTGATATGTTGCCCCCTTGAGAGATTAGATGAAAATTTTGATTTTTCTATAGTCTCGTGAAAAAAGAGGACAAGGTGCCTAACAGGTCCAAAAGTGCCCCAAGATGTAAACAAATATGTTAAAATTCCAAAAAAAGATACAACATAACCATCAGTTGGACAAAAATAGGATCGGGGGACCAAAACCCTAGCTAGATGGTCAAATTAGGTCACAAAACCCTAATTTGCATGCTTAAATAGACCTTGAGAGGTCACTTTCAATTCATTTGCACACTTA
>CM021109.1:180853814-180912474 GCA_007115665.2 Sequoiadendron giganteum | reverse complement strand
TCATGGTACCATGTTAGTATGGAAAGAAGATAGAAGAAAGGAGATCCAACAAGTCATTAATATGATGATGATTTTCTTACTACGAGTTGAGGTTTTAAAAGAGCCAATTACTTTATGTTTGATAACACATGGAGGTACAATGTATCAAGGTATAAAGAACCAGGATGGCGTGGTACCTAGTGTGATGGACTTTGACTCGATGATCAGATAGGAGTATTCTTGTTCACACTTAGCATACGAAACTTTGTTCAAGATGTAGTTCAAATATTCTAAACATCTCGTGCCAAAACATAGAAAGGAAAGCCTTCCTATGTGGTCAACAAGATACCTAAAACACCCTTCCTCCAAACCAAACAAAGCATGCATTACTAAGTTATTTTACAAGAGTATCCCACAAGCACAATAGATAAAAAAGATAATGATCATTGCCCCATTCCTTTCTCTCTAAACCTGTTTTTGCTTAGCCATCATTGAGAGGTCCATGGAATGAGCGCAAAATAAGATAAGTCATAAAGACCAAGGAAAAAGTAAACAAACAAGCTAATGTTCTTCATACTGCTAGCCAAGGCTAAACTACTGTGAGATACCTAATGCTTATTTCCATTGTGGGAAGGATACATCCTAGGACATGTTGTGATTAGGGTTTTTGTGAGACTGATAGGGTGATAAACTATTGATACTTCAATTGCTTTATAACTAACCTAGGCTTGAGACTTTGATGATTAGGGTGTTCACTTTTGAACATGCTAGAATTGCTTCTATTTGACCCACCAAAGGATGAAGGCGATGATTGATTTATTAGGAATAAGACAATCATAGGTGAAAGTGAGATGAGGTGGATGCACCATTTTGGGTTTTTCAAATGTTTTGAGGCTTTTTTTATTTTTTGGATTTTTCATTTTTTTTGAATTTTTGAGATTTACGATGAAGAGACTAACTTAAAGACCTATGCTAGGGGTCTTGGGAGCTGATCCATAGATTATCTTTTCCTATGTTATATACGTAGAGACCACGTAGTTTGACTGATGATAGACTTGACTCAATGATGAGATAGATGGGCAAACGGATTGCTAGATTGCGATGGACGCCTAAAGGGCTGATCTAAAATGTCTCGGGGGATGATCAAAGATCAACCTTGCCTACATTCAAGCTCAGAGATGATGTAGTTCAGACTAACTGATGCCACTTTTGATTTTTCAGATTTTTTACATGTTTTGGATTTTTGAATAATTTGGATGTTTTTTAGATTTTTGGTTTTCTGAATGTTTTTGATTTTTTTATGTTAAGGAAGATCACAAGAATATACATGAATCTAATATAATGCAGTTACAGGAACATGCCCCCAGTGTGATGTGATAGACTACTTTGATATAGGCAGGACAAACTGACCTTAGGAATATGCCAAGTAGTACTAGGGTGGAATATGATACGAGCACAAAATCAAGTTATGGTACAAATGTGAATGGATGATGAAAGGATAGATGGAATGTAATGGATGAGTGAGTGTGTGAAATAGGCCATGAAGGTCTTGGTGGATGGAGAGTGCTTTATTTATGCTTGGTGCCTATTTTCCAGGTTTTCACCAAGGTACTTGTCCAAAGCACCACCAAAGTGGTTTTCACTTAGAGGACGATTTTTTTCTTTACTGTTTTCAATCATTTTTCTTATTTTTTTGGATTTTTGGATTTTTTGTTTTTCTGTTGTCACCAAGATGCCTATCAAGTTCTCATCAGGGTGACCATTTTTTTAGGACATTTATCTATATTTTTGTATTATTTGGTTTTTTATACCTTGCAAGTTTTTAGGTTAGGGGCTCTTGTAGAGGCTCGCCCTCTGGTATTGATAAATCATATGCCCCTGATTTATAGCTTGTTGTAAGGATGAACGGCCCCAACCAGTTGGGCTAAAATTTTCCTTTGCTTTTTGGGTTCAACACGTTTTTTCTGATTTTCTTTTAGCACAAGTTCACCTATTTGGAAGGTGTGTATCCTAATCTTCTTGTTGTAGCTGCGTTTCAGGCGGTTCTAATAGAACTGTAGATGGTTGAGGGAATCGATGTGCCATCCATATAATAACTCCAGCTCACTTAACCTTGAAATCCAATATTCCTCATCTATAATGAGGTTTTGCAGTGATATCCTTAATGACGGGAGCTCGATCTCAATGGGTAGGATGGATTTTGATCCGTAGACTAGAGAGAATGGGGTGGCACCTCTTGACATGCAGATGCTAGTGCGATAGGCCCATAAGGCAGGATTTAACTATATATGTCAATGACGACCAACGTCATTGACTTTTTTCTTAAGGATTTTCAAGATAGTTTTATTAGTGGCTTCTACTTGGCCATTGCCTTGGGGATAGTATGGAGTAGAAAAGCGATGTTGGATTTTGAATGAGGGACTCTATATCGGAAAATGAGATAGTTTAGGATGAACTTGGATATCTTCTTTTTAGTTATGTAGGTCATGGGAATTGCTTCTACCCACTTGGTAAAGTACTCCATGGCAATGATGATGAATTTGTAGCCATTGGATGAGGTGGGTGTGATTTTGTTGATGAGATCGATCCCCCACTGCGAAAAGGGCTAAGGTGTAACAATAGGATGAAGCTCTTGAGCTGGTGCATGAATAAGGTCTCCATGTTGCTGGAACTATAAATACTTTTTGATAAATTTTTGTTCCTCTCTTTCCATTGTTGGCCAGTAGTACCCGGTTCTCAGCAACTTCTTAGCCAAGGTCATACCACTTGAGTGTGAACCTCAATCAGAGTAGTCAGGGATTCCTCAAGATTTAAGCAATGCAATAGGGTTCCTTCAATGCTCCTACGATAGAGATTTTCTCCTAGGACGACAAAACATAAGGACCTTTTGACAAAGGCTCATTTAAGGTTTGGGGTTATCTCAGCTGGAAGGACTCTTATTCTCAAGTAGGTGTAGATATCGTGATACCAGGGATCACTGGGACCAATGAGTTCACACGCATATTTTGACTCTGGTACCTCGAATGCTAGTATGAGAAGCTTCTCTACCAAGAATTTATGTTTTGGAACATTGCGAAGGATATCCAATAAGGATCCAATTATTGCCATGGCGTCAACTACTCTATTGTTAGTCCTTGGTATTTTCTCAAAGGTGATATCAATGAATGATTCTTTGAGGCTCTCTACTAACTTCTTGTATGATGTCATCTTATCATCCTTAGTTTGGTATTTTCCATTGACTTGGTTGATAATAAGTTGTGAATCCCCATAAAATTTTAGTGCCCATGACCCGCCATTGTGCTTCAATCTTGAGACCTATGGTTAAATCCTCATACTTTGTGATGTTGTTAGTGCAGGGGAATGCCAATTTGTAGGATCTAGGTATACAATCCCCCTATGGGGTGATGAAGAAAACACTGGCTCCTAATCAATGTTGTGTGTATGAACCATCAAAGTAGAGTTTCCAGTGATTGACTGTACTAAGATTAAAGATGGATTTGTCTGGAAACTCTGATATGAGTGGATTCTCTGAATAGATTGGAGCTTCTGCCAGTTGGTTTGCAATTGCCTGCCCCTTGATAGCCTTGCACTCTACATATTCAATATCATGTTCTATGAATATCATGACCCACTTGGTTGTTCATCCTATGAGAGTGGCCTTAGAGAGCAGATATTTTAGTGGATCTATCTTTACAATTAGCTTTATTTGATGAGCCAACATGTAGTATCTGAATTTTTGGGCTGAAAACACAACTGCTAGGCAAGATTTTTCTATCAGTGTATAATTGAGCTCATTCCCTACCATTGTCTTGTTGATGTAGTATATTTCTCTTTCTCTCCCATTTTCATCATGTTGAGCTAGTAAAGCACTAAGAGCTACCATGGTTGCTTAAATGTACATGATTAATGGCTTTCCTAGGATGGATCAAAGCTAGTGGCGTGAGTAGATATTTTTTGATTTTACTAAATGCCTAATCACACTTTTCATCCCACTTGTATGCTACTCCCTTATGGAGTAGATGAGGATACAGGATTTGTTTGTCTTCCAGCTATGCTATGAATTTTTGGATGGATTGGAGCCTTCCCTATAGTCCTCTGAGTTGTTTTAGTGTCTTGGGTGCTTCCATGTCAAGAATCACTCTGACCTTGGTGGGATCCACTTCTATTCCTCTCATCAATACTATATATCCTAGGAGTTTTCATGATTGCACACCAAAAATGTGTTTCTTGGGGTTAAGTCTAACCTTGTATTTCTCTAGTCTATCAAAGATGGTGCTTAGAGCTGCTATATGATCCTGTATTTTCCTTGAATTAGCCTGTATATCATCCACATGATCTTCCATAGTTTTGTGAATCATGTCATGAAAAATTAGTGTCATGGCCCTTTGATATGTTGCTCTCGCATTCTTTAGCCCAAATGGCATCATGTTCCAGCAGTAGGTGCCCCCATGGACAAGTAAACGATGTCTTATGCTAGTCTTCCTTTGCTATCAGAATCTAGTTGTACCCTAAGAAGCCATCCATCAGTGATAGCATTTCATGTCCGACCGTCATGTCCACTATCATGTCAATGTTGGGTAGTGGAAATTCATCCTTAGGACATGGTTTGTTTAGGTCCCTGAAATCAGTGTATATATAGATGCCCCCATTTGGCTTTGAAACTGGCACAAGATTGGACAACCATTCACGATAATCATTTGGCCATATAAAACCGACATCCAGGAGTTTCTGTAATTCCACCTTGACTAGCAAGGCTATCTAAGGGTGCATCTTTCTTAATTTTTGTCTTACTGGCTTTGCTATTGGGTAAATAGCTAAATGATGAACCACAACTTCTAGATCGAGACCTGCCATGTCAAAATAGGTCCATGTGAAGTTCACCTTTCTTTCTCTTAGGAATTCTACTAAGATTTCTTGTTCTTCTATGAGGAGTGACTCGACATAGAAGGTGATGTGTGGTGTTTCTTATGTTCTCAGATTGACAAGATTGCACCATTCTACTAGGACTGTTGATTTCTCTTGATGAAGTGCAGTAGGGGGGAGATTAAATCCTTCATCCTCCGATGCCTCATAGATATTTTCACTATTGGATGCATCCTTTATTTTTACTATTCAATGGTTAGAGAGTGCCATAGTGTGGTTTTCACTCAATAACCTTGAGCTTATTCTCATTCTTTTTTTTTTCCGACTGAAGGACTCAATCATCTCCCCATAATAAGCATGTGTGTCCAGTGTGATGTTGAATCTAGCTTTATGATCTTTGTATGGTACCATATCCCTTAGTCCTATGAACTCTGAGAGATCCTCATCATTTTTCAATGTGTCTAAAACCAGTGGTCCTCGTTGGTCATAATTGATGAGTTGAGGGTAAACTAGGTTTATCTTGTGGGGCTAGTGGTCTGACTCAAAATATGATGTACTAATCATGAGTAAGGAGGAATCCTCAAAATGAATGGGAAGGCCTGCTATGGTATCCTCGTCATCACTACTACTACAAACCTCGGTTATGTTGAAGGTGAAATTATCTAGGGGCAGACCTATTGATACGGGTAGTTAAAGGGCAGTTGTCGATAACTGAGGAGACCTAACTGCTCTACTAGGGGTACCTCTTCCACGTACGGTTATACTCAGAGCGGTACATACAAGGCCAATATTTCTCATTCATCTTTCTACAATGATAGACTCTAGCCATCCATCACTGTTCCTTCCAAGGATTTCATTTCTATTGTAGCCCATACCAAGCATCATTTGTAGTCCTTTGCTAGATTCATCCATGGTTAGGGTGGGTGTGGGTCTTTCATCTTGGTATAGTGTTCTTGAAATGTCTCTTTCATCCACATTTTATTGACTTAGATCCCCCCAACAACGAAATCTAGAAGGGTCTGCCCTAAAAGTGTAGGCAGGTGTTTCAACTGATTGAGGTTGTCCATGTGACCTAGGAGATTGAGGTAACTCTCCTACAACAAAAGAATTTTTTCTTATTCTGTAATCTCCACACCCATTATCTTGGATCATGAGCTTGATGTCGAATATATCAAGGATGGAAGGTGTCTCTTTCATAGAAGTGGAGGAGAGGTTAGATGGATCCACACAGGGAGGGGAGGGGCCTTCGTCGTTCTTTGGTACTTGGGGAACTTTGTAAAACTTGGCTTCCAAGTTTTTGCAATAGGAAAATAGCTCTGGATCACCATGTATTATGACCTCCTCATCCTGGTATGAAAATTTTACACATTGATGAAATGTTGAGGTGATCGCCTTCATTCCATGGATCCATGGGTGTCCTAGCAGGATGTTGTAGGGAAAATCAAGGTCGAGGACTTGACATATGGTTTCCATAGTAGCTGGCCCTACTTGGATTGGGATCTTAATAGTGCCTTGAGACATTCTTTCTTGGTCATCATATGCTCTTATGGTAATTCCTTTGTTTTTGTCGATGGAGTCTTCTGAGATTCCCAAGTTCTTTATAAGTTTAAGCGAGAAAATATTGAGGCCCACGCCTCCATCCACCAAGACCCTTTTCAACTTTCGCCTATGAACCAAGACTTGAAGGTGAAGTGTAAGGTTGTGAGATGGTTGGGCAGGGAAGTCTTGGTTGTAGAAAGTAAGGAGATTTGGTATGATGATGTTACCGACCATAGCCTCAAATTGTTTTGTATCAAGGCTAGTAGAGACGGTGGACGCATCTAGTTCTTCATCAAGAATTTTCCTATGGGTAGTGGAAATTTTTAGTAATTCCATGATGGAGATCTGAGCGGGGGTTCTTTTTAGCTGGTCAATGATGTTATAATTATAGGGAATGGCTTTTATATTTGATATGGGGGTCTTAGATGGCTGCGATGCCCCTACAAGAGTAACTTTTCCGCTATGTGTGGTGACTCCACAATCAAAATTGGGTCCTTTGACACTAATGACAGTGACTATTTCATCTATGCATGTGACGACACCTTTGTATACAAGGTTTGCATTGGCATACTTTTGTTTCCCTTTATTGTTCCCTTGGTTGTTTCCATGATTGTTTCCTTGATTATTTCCTTGATTATCTCCCTAATTGTGATTGGACATCAGATTCGTGTATATTTTGAGATCTTGATTGTTGGCAGGTTGCTCGACATTTATGATTTTGTCCTCAATGAGATCTTGGATGATGTTTTTCAATCTCATGCAATTAGCAGTTGTATGCCCTTTGATTTTATGAAAATCACAAAGGAGATTTTCATTGTACCATGGTGGTTTTGTCATGGGTTCTACATATTGCTCTGAATTGTAAATTTTGATAAGGTTCTCTTTAACCAATTTCTTCATTATAGATTCGATTAGCTCCCCAAGGGCTGTGAACTTCCACTTGAGAGGATACTTGTTTCGGGGAGGTGGTCCTCCTTGATTGCTCAGATTATTGATTTGGTTGTTCATAGGTGGTTTTTGTTGTGCTACCATATTGGTTTGCACATTGTTGCGGTTGTGATTATGTGGTTGATGATGGATTTGAATATTTTTCTTGGGAGCACTGATGACAACCTTAGCATCAACCACTCTGTCGTTTGTGACATTTTTGTTCCTTGACCATGTGCGAGGTTTATTGTTATAACTGGTGGATGGGAGATTATCATGTTGTGTAGGAAATGAAGATGTGCCCCCTTGCGTAGTAAGGTCTCTTTCGATATTGAGCACTTTTGGGATCAATTGATCATATGTTGTAATGCATTGTATTTTTAAATAGAATGCCAAGCTTTCATCTACGTTGGCTATGATTGTGCAAACTTTTTGCTCTTCTGGCATGGTTCACTTGCTCTGATTGACCTTGGATTGCCATATTATCAAGAAGGAGGTGAATAGCTCTCATTTTCGTTGTTTCAGCATTGATAGTTCCTCTAGACTAACATCCATACCCATGTTGAATGCATAGTTTTTGAGAAATGCGTCCACAATTTCCTGAATTTTTTTCATGCCTGTGGGTAGGTGAGAGAACCATTCCATGGCAAGACCAGTTAGACTCTGAGGGAATAGTTGAATTAGATATGTGTCATCATATGCAACTTCCATGCAATGCACTTGAAACTCCCTAATGTGGTTTTTCAAGGTTTCCTGTCCCATTATATTTATCAAATTTTTGGGATTTCAAATCCCTTTGGGAATGGTGTCATCTTAAGAATTCTATCAAAGGGATAGGGGCACAAATTGCCCAACATTCTAGTTATTTTTTCTGACTGAAGGTCCAACACTTGTTGCTATAGCAGTTTGATCTATGTTGCAACATCATTTTGTTGATCAGGAGGTGGGATGAATGTGTTTCGAGGCATTCATAGTGTCTGATTGACGGGTGGGGTATTGATGGGGGTTTTCTGCAAACTCTGTTGTGCTTTTGAGGTATGCTGATATGCCTGCATTTGTTCCAACAATGCTTGTTGTTGGTCAGACTGTTGCTGTTGTTCCAACAAAGCTTGGTGTTGGTCCTACTATTGTTGTTTCCACAAAGCTTGTTGTTGTTCTAACCGTTGTTGTGCCAACAAAGCTTGTTGTTGGTCTAGCTGTTGTTGTGCCAACAAAGTTTTTTTTTGGTCTAGTTGTTGTTGCACCAACAAAACTTGTTGTTTAGCTTGTTACTGTGCCTGAAAGTCTTGCAGGGTTTGTTGGTATGCTTTTTAGTGGATTCCTTGTAGTTGTGTGTGGTATTGTGCTTGTGCTTGTTGAGCTTGTTGTTGGGTTTGAGCCTGAGCCTACACTTGTTGGGATGCTTGTGCTACTTGCACAACTTGTGCAGCTTATGTGGCTTATTGAGAGGCTAATTGTGTTTGCGCTTGTTGAGCAGCCAATTGTGCAGATTGTTGATTTTGTTGAAGTACCCTTTGGTGAGTGGATTTTTGAACTGCCTAAATCATGGTGATGAATGAGTTAGTCATGTTGACTTTTGGTGGAATCGACGGTGGATTGGGAATGGTGTTAACCATTGTGGTGATCGAAACGGTTGTGTTGGTGATTGGGATTTGAATTGTGGATGGTGCGACCGAGATACTTGGTCCCTGGGAAACCATGCTTTGAGAGATTTTGGGAATCTTGGATGTGTTGACCATTGTGGTGGCTTGAATGGTTGTCATTTTTTTTTAAGATACTGATGGAAAAAAAGAGGGGGTTTGATGTGATGCTTAGATTGCCTTGGTTTTGTAGATTGGTGATGGGTAGGGGGGGGGAACCCAACCCAAGAGGTAATATAGATGTGAGCAGTAATGGAGGGGATGGTGGTATGTTCCCTTGGAAAAGTGATGATGAAGAAGGATCAATGACTCCCTCTATCCCGAATAACCCATCCTCGCTTTGCGAAATCATTGGGAGAGAATTTTGTACATTCAGCAGATAGATTGGCATCACATGAAATGAGCATGAGTCTACATGTTTATGGAAAGTAAGTGGAACATATGGGTGTAATGAATTTACCAAGATGGAGTTATCTGGTGTGGTGTTTATGTTTATCTCTCCATTGTTTACAGGTCGATGCTTTTGTAATTCACGAAACATGGCGCTTCCCCTATTAACAACAGGCGGGGTCGAAGCGATTGTTGATATGACTTGGGGAATATCCTGAGTGATGTTTGAGAGTGATATTGGAGGTATGCTCATAAGATGCCTTTCCATATTGGTACTCATGTCAACGTCAAAAGGGATTTTGGACCCTTTTAATGCATGTATATATAGAGAGGGGTTAAGTTTCAACATGATATTGATGAATCTATGATTCTCAATATTTTGAACCATTTCAGTTATTTCCTCTTGTTTCATTCCCAAGTCATCGTTGGTGGTGTCCTCTATATGACCCTACTCTAGAGGGTTTTGTGATGGTAGACAGGAGTTGTTTGGAGGGTTGCTTGATTCCACTAGATTCTTCGCGGGGGTCGTTTGACTTAGGTCACTTGAAGTAGATGTTTCTTTAGTGATTTCCATGTTCTTTTTGTATAGGGATCTTGTTTGAACCATAAAATAGATCATTTGATCTTGATCTGTAGGCACAAAAGAGAAGAACTAGGAAAGTCTAAGGATCAAAAGTGATGATGGGGATGAAAGATGGATGATGTGGGTGAGTGAAACTCTTGAAGAACCTTGGGGGGAGGAGATTCTAAACCTTTTAGTGCTAGAATTTATTTGATTTTGATATTTTGACTAAGTGTGTTAATCCAAACAAGATGATGATGAACTTGTAAAACCCTAGGCAATTGTGTTATCCTAAAGAAAACTTGTTCGAGTGGATGATTTGACTAAGCGTGTTAAGCCAAATGAAGTTATTTTGAACTTGTAAACCTTAGGAATTTGTGTTATCCTAGAGGTAAATTTTCTCAAGAGGGTTGTTGATTTGATTAGGTGTATTAAGTCAAACAAGGTGATGATGATTTTTCCTATAAGTTTAGCATGAATGATGTTTCAAAGCTATCAAGAGTTTGTTGGTGAAATGGAATTTTATTTTGATGATTGAGAGATGGATGAGAGTGACAGATTTTGATCCTAAACTTGACCTAGATAAGACTCTTTCTTATAAGACCTCGGTATTGAAGAACATGCCATACTTCTAAGTGAGAAAAGAAAACCTTTGGAAAAGAGTTGGATTTTGTTGATAATAGAACTCATACAAGTTTGGGTTTTTCTTTGAGGCCTTCTTGTAGAAATTATATACCAATATTTCTCTAACTTCAAAAATCATTTCAAGACGCTCTTCACGAGCCTTTGGACTAAGCTTCTTGAACCTTGGTTTTTGGATTTTGATTTTACGGGAAATCATTTGAGAGAACACATGTGTGAGGTCCAATTGTCCTTATCTTTGTTTAATCATTTCCTTTTGTCAAAAATAATTTCTTGATTATGATTTCAAACTAAATGTCTATACCTTAATTCCTTTTCATTCCACAAGGTCCATTATGTGAAAATCAAGGTTTTAAGAGCATAGTTTCCTAGGTTCACTTTAGTGAAAACAAATGATAATTAAACCCAAGAACTTAGAAACCTCTAAGTATATAATCCCTAGGGAAAGCAAGAGCACAAAGATTTGTCAAAGGATATTTGTTTCCTCTAAAGGGTTTAAAATTTTGAAGTTTTTTGTGAATCAACATTTTCAAATTTTTTGAGGACAAAGCAATGTATTTTTTGATTCCAAACAAATGTACAACCCTAGGATGAAGAGACAATATTTTTTTGGGTTCCCACTTAGATAAATCCAGCTACACATATTTAGTGTGGATGATTAGATGCTTGACCACATAGGCTCCCCCTTACAGTGCACTTGCTTCTTAGGTCAATCAAGCATCGGTACCCATGAATCTCCCATGGCATACTTTTCATATCTACAATAGAACCGCATGTATACATGGGGCGACTTCAAAGGACATGACCTTTTGCACCAGCAAAATAGTTAAAGATTTGGCCTTTGCTAAATAAGGGTTTTAATTCAGACTTTTCATTCATAGGAGTTGACCCATGCAGTGAGAGACCACTGCTACCTTTCTCGTCGGAGCCAACCACGTGATACTGGCTTTTGTTCCAGTACCCACTTTTATATTCCGGCTAGAAATACAATTGTCCTTAGTGTGTTACCAGTTGGGTCGTTCCCTTGGGCGAGTACTTTTTCTCACAAGACAAGCTTGCTAAGATAAAAAAAAGTGAGCAAACATATTCGTAGTTTGATCAACCTTCATTTAGAAACAAAGGGAGAACACACACAATAAGCTTACTCACACTTGCAAGATTTTTTGTTCAATTTTAAACCCAAAATGAAATGTGGAGGCAATTTTTTTACTCAACTTAAGATCACCAAAAGGGCTTTTGATTCTCAAGATCGTCGCGAGGCATGAGAGAATCGCACACGTCCTTTTGATGGTATTATTTTGAGTAAATAATTACAAAATAAAATAGCACTTGTTCATTTTAAGCCCACAAAGAAAAAGTGAGTTTTTTTTATAGCACAAAATCAAATGTGGAATTTTCCTTGTTCAATTTATTAAATCCGAAAACCAACTCTAGTAAGTTTGTCCTAACATTCATTTTAAGCCTTTTGTTTGGAAACTTTGAAAGAAAATTTGTATTGTTCTTTTTAGTGCCCAAAAAGAAATTTATTGTTCCCTAAAGAATAAAAGATGACAAATTTCTTAGGAGAGATTGAGAACTCTCTAAGAGTGTCAAACAACACTAAAGTGTTTAAAAAAACTTAGTATAAGATGAGAATAATGTTGTTATGTAACCCTCCATTTTTCTTTCCTCCTTGCCCCAACCTGCAAAATGATTAAAATCAAAAAATATAGAGACACCAAATAGGTTAATAACTCAAAAAGTTGAAAACAAAATGGCATATGTTAAAAAAAATTCAAATTTGAACTTTTCTCTGTCACCCAGTGGCACAATTAATAAATGTGGTGGAGTTTAGAAATATAGCAACTCAATATAGCACTACATGTGACTGAGAGCGGTGCTCTGCAGCAGGACAAAGAGCACAAAAGTGGCATTGTTTTTATCATGCGGCGCAGTTTGGAGTTTGGAGACTGGCAGCGTAGTTTGGAAATTTGAAATTTATGGCGAGAAGACAGATGCGGCGGAGTTTAGAGTATTGTGCAGTGCAATATAGCGCCGCTTGTCTGACAGGGGTGCAATATGGTGTCGCAAGACTCTGAGCAGTGCAATTTCCTGTAGGCATAAAAAAAATGTCAGAAAACCATAGAATTTTGGAAAAATGTGATAAATTTCTCCAACTCAGGCCTCCTTCTAGCACCAATATGTGAACCCCAATCCTACACTTACACAAACATGGAAAAAAAGCACAATATTAGGTTCATATGCAAGTGAGAATCAATATTCCCATGAAATCCATCTACAATGCTTAATAATAGGAAAAACGAAGAACAATCATGAAAAGATGAATGAAACCCTAATTAAGCAATGCAAACACTTGATCCCATGGGGTAATTGGTGCCAATTGGTGTGTCAAAATTGGCCCTTTCCCAACTCC
The DNA here is from genome assembly GCA_007115665.2 of Sequoiadendron giganteum. NCBI lineage: Eukaryota > Viridiplantae > Streptophyta > Pinopsida > Cupressales > Cupressaceae > Sequoiadendron > Sequoiadendron giganteum. Next base: position 180,899,519 of record CM021109.1, on the reverse strand, counting down.
TTTGTAAGTTTTGTGATAATTTGTGGATGATTGAAGCTCCTTGATGAGATTTTGGCATAACCTTTCTATGAAATCATGAAAATGATGAACACTTGCTATGAAGTGGACAAAATTAGCTCTCAATGTGAAGAGAGTAACTTTTTTCAAATTATGGATGATTGAATGGGAGGAAGAGTCTCTCATTTATAGATTTACAAATTGGAAAAGAGAGTGAAATTGAGCAATGTGGGATCGTTCAGCATCCAATGGCCAAGTGCCACTTGTCAAGATGTGAATGGTTGAAGGTTGAACACATTTTGATCAAAGTGCCAATAAATGATATTAGGTGGAATTTCAAAATAGTGAAATGACATGTGAGAGAGAAAAAAGAATGAAGTTAATGCCACTTGGCTCAATGCACAAGGACATGTAAGAGGAGTGAATGCTTTGTTGAGGGACAAATCCACTTGGATTTGAATTCAAATTTGAAGGAATATTCCTTCCTTATTCAATGTTGACAAAAAAATAGTCAAATTAATAAATCAAAGTAATTGATTTATTATGCAAGTTGCATTCTCTAAAGAATGTGACATGGATTAAGATTAAATTAATCAAAGTTTAATTAATTTAATGAGGAATTTAGGAGATGTGACAATTTAGACTTCAATTTATGAATTGATTTAAATCAAATTGAGAGGAAGGGTTTAATTAAATAAATGTTTTGATTTATTTAACTAAAGGGGATAATGTTAGATTAAATCAAATAATGTTTAAATTTATTTAATTTAATAAGAGGACTTTAGAGATTCAATTTAAATAAAATGAATTATTTAAATGAACATAGATATAGGATTAATTAAATTAAATTGATTAATTTAATCACCAAGGAAGAAAGACCTAACTAAATAAATAATGATTTATCTAATTAAGAGATGAAAAGTGTTGATAAGTTGAGAGTATGATTCAGGAAGAGGCTATGTTAGAAATCAGGATCAAGTGTGTTGGTCAATTTTCCATCTCTAGACTTATGATGCACAAGCATTAAGGTGTATTGCATCAAATTCAACTCAACAAGAAGTGATATTTGTGACAATTTAGTGTTGATCACGGAAAGGAATGACTAGCACACATTCTACCACATTTACATATGGAGAGAAAATAGTTATGGAAGTAACTATCAAACACTTTGATCCCTATGTGAAGGATCGGATTGTTCTTGACAATATGCAAGTAAGACATTAAGTGAATGTGGAAGATGAGATTTTGGCTCAAATATGTAAATGAACAAAGGTTTCTATCAAGAATATTATTTCAGAATCTACTAAGAGGGCTAGAAATATCATCTCAAGCAATATGCCAAGGCTGGCACAAAAAATTGGCATATCGGCTCGGCTTCATATTGAAGAGAAAGCACAATATAAAGTCATCAATGCTAAAGAGAGCTCTAACATTCTTCGTATCCTAGTAAAATATGCTGAATAAAATAGGGAATCTTGAATGAAATGGTCTGAAAGAGATTGAATTGACAGTAATAAGCACTCGAATTAGAAAAGGTGGCACTTCTCAGAAAATTTAGGCATTGATCAAGTGATTGATTATAAAAGGAAGAAATAAATGCACTTCCACTCTATCCAAATGAACAAATAATGTGGGATGAAAGTGTTATTCTGAGCATTAACTATGTTGGTGAAGGATGTTTATCCTTTCCAAAAATTAATTTGCAGTTTCTAAATGAGGAATTTCAATCTATTTCATTTGGAATCAACATTTGAAATCAAAGAAGATATCCAAGATGTGTTTCCACGTCTAGAAGGACATATTAACAGTGAGGGAGAAAACTTGCTTTCAAGATTAGGCTCAAATGGTTGTGCCCATCAAAGACTTTAAGATCAGAGAAGTAAAGAAATCGAACATTAGAGAAGTCAAGCCTGCCACTATTACCGTAGAGGTTACATACAGGATTTCAAGATATACATCACATATGAGATCTGAATGAGATGCACTCAAAGAACATGATGTCCTCTTTTTGTTATCCATAAGCCCATTTCTAGAAACCACTTAATAGTGGGGATGCCTCAAATCCAAGTATTCCATAAATGGTTTGGCCTCTAGTTTGTATGTGGATGTGAGGTTATTGAGATTCATGATGAGGATGGTCATCTTACGAATAATTTTACGGGAAGGGTAACGAGAGAATGAAATCCACCAGAAAAGGAACTTTGAACTATTTTTATTGCTCTAGATACCGCACAATATCAAATGGATGTCAATGCTATTGCAAAGAATGTATCAAAGTTGCTCAAGGCAATTTGATCTTGACACCTATACCCAAAATCTTAGCTTGAACACATTATGAAGTAGAATTATGGCAAGAATGACAACAAATATTGTTGAGAGAAGAAGCAAGCGAGGAATTAAGGGGAGAAGGAGATGCACATGGGCAAGAGTGCTTAGAATTAAGACATGAAAGTTGGTGGATCACAAGAAGATATAAATCTAACATACCATGCTTTTTGGGAATGCACAGAGAAGGATGGCAAGTCCTTCCCGCATCCCCGTGGAGGAAAAATGGAGATGTCGTGGTGTAGCGATAACATACCACATTACCACAAAGGAACAACACTAGTCTCGTGGTAGTGTGGTGAAAATAGTGAAGAATTTTTTTTGCACGGAGAAGTCAAAATTGTGTACAGGAGAGCGGGATATGATATTATTGCAATAAAACATGGTGATATTTCTAAGTGATATTTGGTTAAATTTAGGGAGATTTATTTTTCACCATTGGCATAGCCTTCCACGCATGGGTTCTCAAGTTTATATGCGGTGGTGTAGTGAAATGAAGTGTTAGCAGTGGTGTGGTGAAAAATAGAATAATGATGTTGTGAGAATATGAAGCTATGAAGTGAAAAGTATTGTGTGTGTAAAATATCGGATCAATTTAAATAAAAATCAAACACATATTAATAAGACATTATATCAAGAAAAGCTGAAAAAATGAAATAGAATAAGCAAACCATTATTGCAGCTTCTCGAAACTGTCTTATCTTCCTCTAACTTCAGCCTTTTGTTGGTTTTTAGATAGCTCTCAGATCAACAGATCAAGCTCAACAAAATGACAGCTAAAGAACGAGATTTAAAATGCAAACTATGCTAATGCAAAGCTATGCTAAGATGAGAAGATTGCTATGATATTGAAACTGATATTAATGCATAAGCTGATTGCCTGTATGAACATAGATATGTGTAGGTGTGTAAAAGTGAATGCGTGCGCATAAATGTGGATCATCCTCATAAGGTTTAGATTTGTGTCAGAATTTATAGAGTTTTCGAACGGATTCGATTGGCCAATTTGATTAACGGTCCAGATTAAGCTTGTTTGAACGGACGACGGGAGATCTTGGAAAGTGGAAGAGAAGAATGGAAGGTTTCCCTTTTCTTTCAATTTTCGTCATTGAGATCTAAAGGGAAACTTCCATTTTGAAGGATGAGTCAAGAATTTGGAAGGGTGAGTTAGCATGAGTTAGAAATTAAATAAATTAAATTTATTTAATTTGGAAGTGGAGATGAAAATGGAAACCCACATAATTAAATAAATCATATTTAATTATGTTTTAGAAAATTAAATTAGGGTGAGGAAATATTAAATAAAATATTTAATATTTAAATCGATTATGGGATGGAGAATATTCCATTATTCAAATATTCAAAATATTTAAACTTTAGAATAGAATGATAATCAAATATAAATAAATTATGAAAATTTATTTAATTTAATCAAGTGAAAGGTGGAAATGTTAGTAATTAAATAAAATTACTTATTTAATTTAAGGTAGAAGAATTTAGAAGATGAATGATATAAATAAATAATTAAATATATTTATATGTAGATGAATTTAGGGAAATTAATTAAATAAATCATATTTATTTAATTAACAAGCTTAATCATGACCATTTTTAGACGTATACATTTTTCCCCTCTTTAAAGTGATGTGTAAAATGCATTGCTTCAAAGGAAAAAAAAAGAGTTTTGCCCTTGATATGCTTTCGATATTTCTGTTGATGATGCCCCCTCGAGAGGTAAATCACAGATGAGAAAGAGAGTGGTTTAGCTCATGACAAATAAAGAAAAAGAAATGTCTCATTTTGAAAATAAAGTCAATTTGACTCACGGTTGACCTTTAAAAGGTAAAAAGGTTGAAAAAGACAAGTCATTTGCACTTTTGACTTTGGTGAAAATTGTAGCTCTGAGAGTGACATCGCGACATGGAGATTCCCTATCATCGCCACCAATTCGAGAGATCTCGCCAATACTAGCGGCCAGCAGCATATGGACCATCGGTGAGTGGATCTAACCTCCTGCGCTTTCAAAAAAATTTACGTTTGAATCGTAATTTTTCATTTTTTTTGCTGATTTGTATGTTGAAAATGATGTTTGCGTGCATCTAGGATAGTTTAGGCACTTTCGAAAAATTTAGACGTGCTTAGGGTAAAAACAGACGCGCATACGGGATAGAGTTAAGAATGCTAGGAAAAACCATTTTAGCGCATCCCGTGAAAACTAGCGTGCATATAGGGCAGGATAGGAAATTTTAGAAGAAAAGCACATACAGGAAAAATAGTGGCGCTTAGGATGAGTAAAGTGGTGCAAATAGGAAAATGCGCTTTGGTGATCTATTTAAGCGCATAGGGAAAAAAGAACGGCGCATACGGGATTTAGCGCATCCCGTGAAAAGAACGGCGCATATAGTAAAGTAGGAAAAATTGATGTTTTGATGATAGGAGTGTGAAAAAGATGATTGGTATTGCTTCCTTGGTCAATAGATAAGTAAATTGTCATGTCATCATGTTGATATGGATAGAAAATGGTAGAATAATCTGATGATTGATTGATAACTTTGCTTCGTAGATGAGAAGACGAAGAGTAAATGAACTGATAACTTTGCTTCCCATGAATGAAAAACAAAGAGTAAATGATTGATATGACTTCTGATAAATTTTCTTTCTGCGATAGAAAACAAATAGTAAGTGATGGTAGAGGAGATTTGATTTGATTGTGTGATATGGGTCGTCAATTTGCTGTATTGATATGAGTCATTGATATGGGTCACTGATATAGTTCACTGATATGGATCACTGATAGAATTTATTGATAGATTACTAAAATAGGTCACTGATAGCTATGAGTTTGATTAATGTTGTTTAAATGATTGATATGATTTTGATGAATTATCATTGTGATGAAAATAGGAGGTTTTCAAAAACCTCCAGATTAGAGAGCGACATTCAGCAGGATGGGATAGGATCCCTGAGTTGACACCTGCTAACATAGCGTTGATTGATACCTGTGGTTTGAGATCCTTGTTGGCGATGCCGCCAATTCGGGTCAACAAAGGATTGTTGATGGCACTTGTAGAGCAATGGCATTCAGAGCACAACACCTTTCACATGCCGACCGATGAGGTGACAGTGACTCCTGAGGACGTGTACAGGATATTAGGTATCCCTGTTGTTGGTGCCCTTGTGTATTATGATTACAAGGAGCTTGGTGGTACGGATGCTTTGAGGAGAGTGTATAGAGATGCAGAGATCGCTGGGTACTGGGTACCATGGGCAGACTTTCGCGGATTTCCCACCTTCCTGGTAGTTCTGGGTGCATTCATTGGAGGTCTCCTTTGTCCGAATCGCCAGGCAAAGGGATTATCAATGGGTTGGGGCAGGATTTTGGAGCAGATGTTGCTACAGCCACATCGATATGCATGGGGGAGTTGTATGCTAGCACATCTTTATCATGATTTGCATCAGGTGGTGTACAGAGGTTCATCCAATTTGTCTTGCGGGGTGACACTGCTGCAGATTTGGGCATGGGAGCATTTTGTTGTGAAGAGACCGATGTGCCCCAGAGTTAGGCACCAAGCAGGCCTTATATATATATATGTATGCGATGTTCCTTACCCAGCCCAAGCTGGGCAAGGTAGATTACTGGAGACGACTACTGGATGTGATAAACACAGTCGTATGGTGACCATATCTGGATTGCGAGCCATGGGTGACAGATGACGTAGAGATGCCGTATGTATGCACCCCTCGGTTCCTGATAGGGAGAACTCCCTTTATTCTGGAGAGGTTTCTGGCATTTCGGGTGCAGAGACAGTTCGGATTCACACAGGGGATGCCGCAGGGGGTTGCACATTACGCCCGGAGCAGAGATGAGGCCAGATGGGGGTCGTGTATTTCTTATCAGGCTGTATATACAGATTATATTGCATTAGTACCTGAGGTATTGGATGACAGGCGAGACATTGTGGATGCTGGTATGTCTGATGAGTATTCTACATATTTTCACATGCATTCCTTTCCTCGGTTCACCAGTCTTGATGAGCCAGCACCGATTTTGGTAGTACCACAGCCCGGGGTAGCGAGACAGGAGGATGTGGTTGGTGGCAAGTAGGGGGCGGTTGGAGGAGAGGAGGCGGAGAGTGGGGATGAGGGGAGTTCAGATGATGATGATGATGATGATGATGATGGAGATGATGGTGGGGGGAGGGACAGGTGCCAGGAATATCAAGGCTAGATATTTTGAGGGGTGTTTAGATCATGCGGCGGTCGAAGACAAGGATAGGATGACGGAAAGTAATCCGGATAGCATCCTCCTCTCATCCAGGATAGATAGCCCCACTTCAGGCCCAGGTGCAGACACTACAGGGATAGCAAGGGTAATTACAGAGTCAGTTAGCGCAGGCACAGGCTTTCATTATACAGCTTCAGGCACAGCTGGCACAAGCACCTATCCCAGGCCCATAGTTAGCCTAGGTGATAGCAGAGAGAGATGCATTCAGACAGAGGGCAGTAGAGGCTGAGGGTGTGGCTCAGAGGCTGATGGGCACCGTAGAGAGTGTGTCACTGCGAGATACCATTGCAGAGGACATGGAGATGGCGCGAGAGGCTAAGTATTATAGAGTGAGATATGAGGATTTGTGTCCTCCCGAGCGCAGAGAGCCCTACCTGCAGTCCCATAGCAGGACGAGAAGCAAATCACGGACACATACCCAGAGCAGGGGAGTGATGGGGCCTCGGCAGGATCCAGATGTAGACACTAGTGGCAGACCACCTCCTTCCAGACAAGCACTGTCAGGGGCATCGACCAGCTATACCATTTTTTATCATATCTGATGTATTTTGCTTTGGACATTTTAGTTTCATTGGACATTTGGACAGTTGTATCATTTTTTGATGAGTGATGATATGCAACGGTGGTGATTATTTTGATGATGATTTGATGTGCATTTATGATGTGATTTATGTGATGATGTGATATTCAGTTATTTCTATGTGTTTATGGAGTTTTGATATGCATTTGAATGATTTGCAGGATGATTTGATTATGATGTTTTATTATGATGATGATGATTTGATGATGTGTACTAATGATGTCATGCAGGTGGATAATTGATGATGTGTATATGGAAATGTGATTTTTATTTTTTTTCTTCAAGACTTTTTCTAATTTATTTATTTTTATTTCATTTTTTTTTTGGTATTTCTTCAGGGCTTTTTCTAATTTTTTTTTTAGGACTTTTTCTAATTTTTTTGTATTTCTTCAGGACTTTTTCTGATTTTTTTTTTAATTTTTAATTTTTTCTGTAACCACCTTAGACATAATACTTTTTTAGGTGTATACTGTTGATAGGTTCGTCAAACAGGTCCCCTTCTGGCATTGATAACTTGTAAGCTCCTGAACCATAAACTGCGATAACCACATAAGGACCTAGCGAGTTTGGTTCGAACTTTCCTTTCTTCTCTCTGTCTTGTTGATTGCGTGGGTTTTCTTTCAGAACAAGATCACCCACCTAAAAGGTACATGACTTTACTTTGTGGTTATAGCTACGAGGCATCATTTGTTATATACTTTCAAATGATCAGCTGCTCTTTGTCTCTTTTCATCTAGGAGTTCCAATTCTTGGAGTCAGGAGACTCTGTATTCATCATCTATTGTAAGGCCTTTTAATGATACTCTAAGTGAGGGAATCTCAACTTCTAAAGGTAGTATGGCCTCTGCTCCATAGACAAGAGCAAATGGTGTCGCTCCTGTTGGTGTGCGGATACTAGTTCTGTAAGCCCATAAGGCGGGATTGAGTTGAACATGCCAATCCTTCCCTGAAACATTCACAGTCCTCTTCAAGATTTTCAATATTGTTTTATTTGAGGCCTCTACTTAGCCATTCCCTTGTGGATAGTAAGGTGTTGAATATCTATGCTGTATGTGAAATCTCTCACAAAGTTCATCAACATCCTGATTTTTGAATGGACGTCCATTATTTGTAATAATGGAGTTGTGAATGCCATACCGACAAATAATATAGTTGAGTATGAATGCTGATATTTGTTTGTTGGTGACTTTAGTGAGAGGGACTGCCTCAATCCACTTGGTAAAATACATTGTTGCTGTGATGATGAACTTATGTCCGTTTGATGAAGAAGGATGAATCTTGCCCACTAGATCTAACCCCCATTGGGAAAATGGCCAGGTCGGCATGAATGGTTGAAGTTCTTGTGCAGGAGCATGAATGAGATTCCCATGAATCTAACATTTTGAACATGTTTTCAAAAAAGTGAATGATTCCCTCTCCATTGTAGGCTAGTAGTAACCCATTCTAATCAATTTTTTGGATAAGGTCAGTCCACTCGAATGAGTACCATAGATGCCACCATGAACTTCTTGTAAAGCTTTGTCAGATTCTTCACATTCAAGACATCAGAGTAAAGTACCATCAAGACCATGGTGATAAAGGGTGTCAGTGATAAGAGTGTAGCAAGTGGATTGGCGGATAAAATTGCGTTTTTGGTTATGGGATAAATCAGGTGGTAAGATATCATCTTTGAGATAGGCATAGATTTTTTTGTACCAAGGTGAATCGGATCCTACCAAGTGACAAATGATTTGACTTTCAGGTGTATCATAGGCAGGTGTAAATGATTGTTCCACTAGAAATTCATAACGATTCTGAGTTTCTGGGAGTTGTAACAATGATGCGATCGTAGCCATGGCGTCAGCTGCTTTGTTATCAAGCCTTGGAATTTGTGTGAATTTAATATCCATAAAATATTTCTTGAAGTCATCAACCATCTTTTTATATGGTAATATTTTCTCATCTTTGGTTTGATAGTCATTATTGATCTAATAAATGAGCAACTGTGAATCGCCATACACCTGTAATTTTGTAACTCTCCATTCCAATGCTATTTTGAGTCTGGTGATCAATGCTTCATATTCGGCTATGTTGTTGGTGCATGGAAACATCAGCCTATATGATCGGGGAATGGTGTGTCCTTGAGGGGTGACAAAAAGTATGCCTGCCCCCGATCCATGTTGAGTGAAAGAACCATCAAAATATAAGGACCATGGTTTTTTAGATTCTGCAGTAAAGACATCAGCGTCTGGAAATTCAATCTGTAGGGGATGATTTGTTGGCAATGGTGCTTCAACTACTTGATCGGCAATAACTTGTCCTTTGATGGCCTTGCGGTCGACATAATAAATGTCAAATTCACTCAGAATCATTACCCACTTTGCTAACCTTCCTGGTAATGATGATTTGCTTAATAAATACTTGAGTGGATCAATCTTTGAAACCAGATTGATTGTATGGATTAGCATGTAATGTCGAAACTTTTGTGAAGCAAAGACTACTGCTAGACAAGCCTTCTCAATAGAAGTGTAGTTGAGCTCATGACTTTTCAATGTTCTACTGATGTAGTAGATGCACGTTCCTTTCCTGTAGAGTCTTCTTGCGCTAGCAATGCCCCCAAAGATATCTCTGTTGCGGCAATGTATAAGATTAGAGGTTTATCTGGGTTTGGTGGTATGAGAACTGGTGGAGTTATTAAATATTGTTTGATTTGCTAAAAAGCCAATTCACATTTGTCATCCCACTTGAAAGGAACATTCTTATGCAATAGATGTGTGAAAGGTAAACTTTTGTCGGCCAATTGTGCAATGAACCTCCGTATAGACTGCAGTCATCCTTGTAGTGATCTTAATTGACTGATGTTCTTTGGTGGAGGCATTTCCATGATTTCCTGTACTTTTGCAGGATCTACTTCAATTCCTTTTTTTGAAACAATGTACCCCAAGAGTTTTCCAGATTTGACCCCAAAAACACATTTCTTCGGGTTGAGGCGAATTTTGAATTTCTCTAGTCTTGCAAATATTTTGGATAATATTTCAAGATGTCCTTCTCTGGTGTATGATTTTTCCAATATGTCATCCACATAATCTTCCATGAAGACATGCATCATGTCATGAAAGATTGTAGTCATGGCTCTTTGGTAGGTAGCCCCAGCATTCTTCAGACCGAAAGGCATGACGTTCCAACAATAAGTTCCCCACGAACATGTGAAAGTTGTTTTCTCCTGGTCATCAGGTGCAATCTTGATTTGGTTGTAGCTAGAAAAACCATCCATTAATGAGTACAATGCATGGCCAGCTGTCAAATCAACTATGGTGTCGATGTTTGGCAGTGGGAAGTCATCCTTAGGACATGCTTTATTAAGATCTCTGAAATCTGTGCAGATTCTCATAGTTTTATCTGGCTTGGATACAGGAACAATGTTGGAAATCCATTCTGCATAGTCGATTGGTCTTATGAAGCCCACATCAAGGAGTTTTTTTAGTTCTTCCTTAACCAATAATGCAACATGAGGGTGCATCTTTCTAAGTTTTTGTTTTACCAGCTTGGCCCCTAGTTTGATAGACAAGTGATGCATGATAAGATCAGGATCAAGACCAGGCATGTCGACGTAAGACCACGCAAAATTGACTTGATTTGCTTTTAGGAATTCCATGAATTCTGGTATTTCTTTCTGTCATTGATGCAGCTAATTGTAAAATTCTTGGTTTGTCAGAATTCTTGAGATTGATAGCATTTGTAGGCTCAATCAGAATAGGTGACCGCTCATGATAGTGCTCCAGGAGAGTGTCAAGATTCCCATCGTCTGGTGCCTCAAGGAGGTTTTCACCATCTGATACACTTTTTATTTTATCTTTTGTTTGATCTAATACTGCCAGATTCTGGTTTTCACCATTAGATCTTTCTTTTTTGTTTTTGATTTTGCAGCTGGGAGACTTGACACTCTCCTGATCAAAAACTCTATGTCAAAAATCTCTAGTGGAACAATCATTTGTATCTTCTGCGGAAAGGAGATTTACGATAGCTTCATCATTTGGAAACAGAGGTATATCAATAGGTTTGGTTGAATCCCAATCAATGAGATCAAGATAAACTAAAGGTAGAGAATCGTTAGGTTGTGTGAAGTCGGCTATGGTTATGGTCATAACGGAGTGGTCTGTAGGATCCGAGGTATGAGGTGGGTCAATGATGATAATGTCCTCATGATAGTCTTGTTCGATTAGATTTGACTCCGTATCACTAGAATCATAGTCGACTTGTGGTTTAGATTCTTGTGGTTGGGACCCTGAATCTTGTCCTTAAATTTGAGTTGGGGCGTACCAATGTATTACATCAACCTCTTTGTCCCTCCAAAACTCACCATTGTAAATGGTGTCCCATTCATATTCAGCAGAGTCTATGTCAGAATTATTTTCTAAGAAGTTTTGAATTGTTGTCAAACGTGCTTCTTGTAAATCTGAGCCTTCTTGCAATGCGAAAACAGTGCCATGTTGTTATTTGGATGTGCTTTCTTTGGAGTGAGTGACATAACCTAATCCAGTTCTCTCTTTTGCAGCCAGTCTGTGAAGGTGAATAGGTTCAATTACTCCTTCTTTCCTTTTTCCGACAGGACCTTTATCATAGCCCATCTTTTGCATGATTGAATACCCTTTTCCATTATTTTTTGTGGGTAATTTGACATTAAGGACTGCTTCTTCTTCATCCTTATAGAGCCAGTTTAGAATTTCTGTATCCTCAGGATTTTCCATGGGAAATTTTTCTTTGATGAATTGTCCATTAAATTTTGTGATTGGCTCTTTTGATGTTGATGCTACTGATATTTGATATTCCCTGATAGACAGTTGTCCATGTGATCGAAGTGAGGTAGGTAAATTGGCAAGACAAAGAGAGTATTCTCCAACTCCATGATCCTTGAATTTCATCTTTTTATCAAAACTATTGGTCAATTGACTGATTTGTGTGTCAATCTTTAGAGAAGTCCTAGCATGAGCTTCTCGATTGTTAGGGACCAACGTATCTTGACTGGCTTTTATGTTGGCACAAGTTTGAATATTGGAATTATCAGCAGGTATCGTGATTTCCTGTCCATCATAAGGAAACTTAAGACATTAATGATATGTTGATGGGACAGCTTGCATTTCATGGATCCAAGGATGACCCAATAAGATGTTATATGCGAGATCATGGTCTAGTACTTGACAGAAAGTATTCTTTATAACAGGGCCCACTCTGATTGGCAGCATGATTAGACCCTTGGATGCTCTTTCTTCATCATCATAAGATTTTATGGTAATCTTTCTTCTGAAATCAATGGAGTCCTCAAACAATCCTAAGGACTTAACCAACTTCATGGTACAAATGTTCAAACTAGCACCTCCATCTATTAGAACTCATCTGATACGGAACTTTTGAACCATGACTTCTAAGTATAGTGATGAATTATGAGGGTGAGTTATGGAAACATCATCTTTTTCAGAGAATGAAAGGCAAGTGGGTGAGGACAAATGTCCTACCATGGCTTGAAATTGATTCACATCCAGGTCAGTGGATACATTAGTTTCAACGAGGGATTTTTCAAGAATTTCCTTATGGGCTGGGGAAATCTTCAATAGTTCCAGAATGGAAATTTGAGCGGGGGTTTTCCGAAGTTGGTTGACCAAATCATATTGGTATTGAGGTGGAGATTCAGTGGATTCTGAAGAGGTTCCCTTTAAGACAACTTTAGCTTGCACTCTTGTTGTTGCGTTGACTTCTCCATATTCCACCTTCTTGTTGACTTTAATGACATTTACCCGCTCGTCATCTGCGTAGAGATGGTTGATTATGTAATCATCATTGATATGATTCACATTTTTTTCAGAAGACTCACCCTTTTGATAATTAGGCAAAGGGTTGTGAAATACTTGGTGGTCTGCATTGGTTTGTTGATTTCCTTCTATTGTGATGATGTCATTGTCGATTAAGTCTTGAATTGCATTCTTCAAGGCTTGGCAGTTGTTTGTGCGATGACCTTTACATCGATGATAATCACAATAGTATGCCTCATTCCATGATGGAGGCCTTACGTTGGGTTCATAATTTCATTAAGGTGGCAAAGTAATAACATTTTTGGCCATCAACTCTTTGAACACGGATTCTACAGATTGACCCAATGGAGTAAAAGTTCTTCTATTTGAGAAAAATGAAAATCTTTTTGGATTTGAATTCAAGGTGTTCCCTAAGGAATTTTGATTGTTATTATTTCCTTGGTAACCTTGGTTGTTGGAAGTCCCTTGATGGGGAGTAGAGTGTTGATTTGTATTGTTCCTTTGAGGAGGAGGATTATTTCCATGATTTTCAATCGAGTTGACATTATTGTTGTGACTGTTTGGAGTACTAAGGACAAATGGTTTGGTTGAGGCATGATTTGCATCAACAACACCATCATTCACCATATTTTTGTTGCGAGCCCAGAATTTGGATTTGTCCTGATTATTGTGATGGTTAGATGAGCTAGGATTTTCTTTGTCATGTTTGATTATTCCTCTTTTGACCAAAGCATTTTCAATGGTTAAGGAATCTTCAATCATTTTCTCAAAAGAAGAAGGACAATGTAAGTTCAAGTGATAGCTCATTTCTGAATTTAAACTGTTGATGAAAGTAACCATCTTTTCTTTTTCAGGAATAGGCCATGGATATCTGGCAAACATTCTCCTCCATCTCTAAAGAAATGTAATGAAAGATTCACCAGGTTTTTGTGTAACCTTGCAAAGATCTATCATGGTGATCTGATGTTGTATGTTGTAGGCATATTGTGATATGAATAGGTTGATCAATTCTTCAAATGTCTTGACGGGAGGTGTGATCTTAGATAACCATTCCATAGAGTGTACTCCAAGACTCTTGGGAAATAGTCGCATCAAATAAGTATCTTCGTGAGCGAATTCCAATGTCATGTTCCTAAAGTCTCTAACGTGATCGATTGGATCCATTTTCCCATTATAGCGATCAAATTTTGGCATTTCACGGTGCTTGGGAAAAGGAATCATGTTAAGACTTCTATCAAAAGGATAAGGACAGATGTCCTCCAGAGTGTATTTCTTTGTGGTTGTTCCCCCTTGTAATTCTTTAACTTGTCCTTGAAGTGCCTTGATTTGTTGGGTCAAAGCATTAAGATCAGAAAGGGGTGTCGCTTCAAGTTTATTTTTCAAGTTTTCAGTGTCATAGTTATGAGGTAATTTAGCCCCTTGTTCGGCTAGATAGTGAAAATACTTTTCCTTATCTCACTGCAAGATCTTTTCAATGGCTTTATGGAATTTTGGATCTTGTTCAGCCTCTCTAAGATGTTCCTCATCTTGTTCCTCATCACTATCCATTTGGTTTTTATCTCTGTAACTATGAAAAGCATTTTCTTCTCTATTGTCCATGTTGTTGTTGAAAAGTGGATTTTGATTTATGCTGAAAAGGGGATTACTGCTTTCTCCTTCTTCTTGAGTGTTTTGAATATGACTTTCTTTTTGGATTGTACCCTTCAATTTATTGTGTTGAGATCTTGTGGAGATAGGCATATGATTTTGGAAAATTCTTCTAAACTTAGACCCTAGTTTTGACCAGTGCGATGGTAATGATATCTTGATCCGATAAGATGTGGAATCTTATGATATGATCAAGGATGCTCCTAACTTATCGATTGTGGCTTCCAATTGATGAAGGATTTTAGAATCCTGTTGGGGAAGCTAAATCAAAAATTAGAAAGCTGTTTGAGAGATGCACTCTTAAAGTTTTGATCTTTGTTCTTCAAAGAAAGGTTCCAAAATCAATGAAGGATTTGATTGGGATGTGAAGGATACTCTATAGAAGGTTGTGGTATGTTTTTAAATTCAAGAGGTTGGTTATGATTATGCCGTTGTGACAGAGCTAATCTCTGATAATAAGCTTGAGAATTGAAGGGATCTATAGCATATTCATCAGTGAATCCTCTAACAAAATCCTGATATCTGTAAAGAAATCCTCAATAGTGAAGCAAGACTTGTCGACTTTTGTACAAGAATTTTCTCTTTTGCAGTGTTTTCTTGTATCCTACTGATTTCTTGGGTTTTTTTATTCTTTTAGAAAATGATTTCTTGGGAAACTTTGTTGACTTCCAATCTCTAAGCATGGGAATGTTATTGGGAATGTTGTTGAACCAATGATATAAAAAACTCTCAAGTGGCTTTTAGTTGTTGTTCTTCATGTTCCTTTTGGATGATCTCTTTATCTAAATTAATGTAATGGAAGACACAACAAACATTTTTGAAAACAATCGTTCTTAAAGCCCTATACTAACATGAAGTGTTTGATCAAGAAAATGTTTTTCATCAAATGTTTACACAGGTTTTTGCACATGAAAGATAATTCAGACAGACTCACTCTTAGATGCTCAAGTAGGTCATTCTAGTAATCAACAACCCACATCTTAGAACTCTGTCGATTCACACAGCCGTGTCACCCCCAAAGGGGCGCCCATGTTTTTGTCTTTTCCAGGTGCGTACTTAGAGTTACGGAAGTGGATACTGGATCCCCTAAGCAAATGATCCTTGGCAGTTATATGGTGAGTGTCTTGGCGGCAGATTCTTCCCTCCCCTTGCACTATGATTATTAGAATGTTTGGAAACTGACTTGGTTGGCCACTACACTAGGTTCGTAGTAAGGATTTCCATTTGGTGTGACAATAATAAACTCCCTCAGGAGACCTCCCAACCTTTATAACAAAGGCTTTGGGGATGGTTATCTTGCACACTACCGGCAAAAGAGGGTTTCCCCAGATTTGCTTTAAATTTTATAGTGGGGCGGAATAGCCAGGCTTTGGCTTGAACCCACTTGAGTCATTCCCGTAGGGTGAGTACTTTTTCCCACTATGGCAGGCTCTCTAAAGGATGTAATTGAAATAGTAAAATTGCATGAAAATTAAAAAGGCAAGTATGGTATTCTAATCACCCAATTAAGGGGAGAGCATAGACCTATTGCCACAGTCAAAGCAAGCAGATGTTCTTTTTTAAATTCCAAATCACGATGATCTAATCTAAGTGAAGGTATTGCTTCACCAAGAATAGATTGTTCAATTTTAATTGCAAGATCATTGTTCGGTGACTATCCTAGATTGTTTCATTTTATTCATGGCTACCCTAGGATTGCTTTATTTTAAAATTCAGAAAAAGAAAAAGAATTTTGTTTTCAGAAAGCGTCAGACTCAAAATTCTGCATTTTTGATACAGTATATATGCGCCCGAATAGAAGCCATATGCACCTGAACAAAAGTTATATGTCCCCGAACAAAAGCTATATGCGCCCGACTGTATATGTGCTGGAACAGAGGGTAAATGCATCATAACAGATTCTATATGCGCCGTAAGAAAGTTTTAAGTAGTTACTGTATGCCGAAAGAAGGACTCTATATGCGCATAAACAGTCACGGGATGCCCCTCCAAAATCCTGCGAAACAAAAAAATTAAAATCCCCGTATGCACATCAGAAAATTTTGAATGTGCCTAAACGCCAAAGTTTTCCCGAAAAGCTGATACCAGAACGCGGAAACTGTCAACAAAAACTTGCAGAAAATGTTAAATTCATGGGTTCGAGCCCCACGGTGGACGCCATTTTATGTGTGTGTGAAATATCGGATCAATTTAAATAAAAATTAAACACATATTAATAAGACATTATATCAAG
This sequence comes from Sequoiadendron giganteum, assembly GCA_007115665.2. Lineage (NCBI taxonomy): Eukaryota > Viridiplantae > Streptophyta > Pinopsida > Cupressales > Cupressaceae > Sequoiadendron > Sequoiadendron giganteum. Next base: position 180,882,666 of record CM021109.1, on the reverse strand, counting down.
AAAAGCTGAAAAATGAAACAAAATAAGCAAACCGTTATCGCAACTTCCCGAAACCATCTTATCTTCCTCTAACTTCAGCCTTTTGTTGGTTTCTAGATAGCTCTCAGATCAGCAGATCAAGCTCAACAAAATGACAGGTAAAGAACGAGATTTAAAATGCAAACTATGCTAATGCAAAGCTATGCTAAGATGAGAAGATTGCTATGATATTGAAACTGATATTAATGCATAAGCTGATTGCCTGTATGAACATAGATATGCGTAGGTGTGTAAAAGTGAATGTGTGCACGTAAATGTGGATCATCCTCTTAAGGTTTGCATTTGCATCAAAATTTATAGAGTTTTCGAACGGATTCAATTGGCCGATTTGATTGACGGTCCAGATTAAGCTTGTTCGAACGGACGGCGGGAGATCTTGGAAAGTGGAAGAGAAGAATGGAAGGTTTCCCTTTTCTTTCAATTTTCATCATTGAGATCCGAAGGGAAACTTCCATTTCGAAGGATGAGTCAAGAATTTGGAAGGGTGAGTTAGCATGAGTTAGAAATTAAATAAATTAAATTTATTTAATTTGGAAGTGGAGATGAAAATGGAAACCCACATAATTAAATAAATCATATTTAATTATGTTTTAGAAAATTAAATTAGGGTGAGGAAATACTAAATAAAATATTTAATATTTAAATCGATTATGGGATGGAGAATATTCCATTATTCAAATATTCAAAATATTTAAACTTTAGAATAGAATGATAATCAAACATAAATAAATTATAAAAATTTATTTAATTTAATCAAGCGAAAGGTGGAAATGTTAGTAATTAAATAAAATTACTTATTTAATTTAAGGTAGAAGAATTTAGAAGATGAACGATATAAATAAATAATTAAATTTATTTATATGTAGATGACTTTAGGGAAATTAATTAAATAAATCATATTTAATTAATTAACAAGCTTAATCATGACCATTTTTAGACGTATACAAGTATTATATTAGGATTTATTTAAAAGATCAAGAGATAAACTAGTGTGAAAGTATAAAGTGTGATTGAAGGATATTTACAATGGGGAGCAAAATGATTTTACTAGATTGGTGATTATCTTTATTGTGAAGAAATATAAGTAAAACATTTTTCAGTGAAAGGGTTATGGACGAGATGATTATTTTTACCCAAAGAACATGGTGAAAATATATACGAGTAAAAGTGAGTGTGAAAATTGCTAGCGAAGTGAAGATTATAATAATTATTGAAATTTAATTTCATGGGAATGCAAAGATGAAGAAAGTGGAAGGTTAATTAATTATTTCGCCCAAAATGATGAAGATTAATTAAAATATTTAATTTTCCAAAGGAAACTAATTAAATATTTTATTTCTCCAAGATTAATCAAATGAAGAGCTGCAGCGAACGAATTTTGTGAAGGGTTGTAACCCTAAAAGAACAATGTATATATGTAAGATGAAATAAATCATAAAAAGGTGAGAATTAGAATTAGGAATTAGAAAATAGGAGGAAATAAAAAACAGGGGATGTATATAATGTACAGACTTTTTTGAAGCAAAGCAATGGATATAATGTTTTAAACTGGTGAAATCCTTTTTTGGTGTTCAGTTGTTGTGATGCAACTATTTGTACTTTTTATCTGGTTATCTCCAACTTGAGGTCTTTTAATGATTTAAATCAGTATATCAAGTATATTCCTGATTTATCAAAGTGCATTTTTATTTGGTGTGATTTAATTAATTGGTGTCTGCAAGTCAAATTTAAATTATTTTGAATGAATCACAATGATTTAAGGATTTCTTTTGGATAATTAAAGAAGAATGTGGTAAAGAAATATTCCAGCACTATTTATGCAAGTCATAAAATTAGTGAAGTTTTATGCCAGTCATAGAACCTCATTTTTCAAAGATCCTAGAAACTAGAGTTAAGCCATAAAGGGAAACACATATCATTCTTGATTTCTGACTCCATTGCCCAGGTGGATAAAAGGTACTAATCTGTCATACCCCAAAAAATAAATATCATAAAAACAACGTATATAAACACTTTCATCTTATGTAGTAAGAGTAGTTATTAAGATTTCATCTATCCCATTTCCAATTGCCATTGTGGGTAGATTGCTTAAGCAGGAAACATATAGTTTAAGTCTACCTCATTTACATAGGTACACCTACCTAGGTTTAGCAGGGCCTAAAGAGTAGAAGCTTCAATTACATTAATTGGCCTTGTACATTAGCCAAAAATGTTGTGAGAGCTTGGAAACCTCTTGTGGTTCAAACCTGCATTTTTGAGACCTAACACAACTCATATGGTCTAGCTAGGATTCAAACCTAGGACCTTCCATTTGTTGTGGTCTAATACTCTACCAAATAGCCCATCATCAGTCTGACTGTGGCTTATTTCCAACATCCACCCCTTATTCGACACTGTTGGTGCTTGGGGCACCTAGCCTAGCTCTAATATCACTTTTTGAGCTACAACTCATATGAACCAACTAGGACTCAAACCTAGGACCTTCCATTTGCTGCTGGAATGCTCTACCAATTGAGCTATTGGCCCCTATTTTGCAAGTCCATCGTCAATCCGATTGTGGACTATTTCTAACAAAAACACATAATGTGTGGTATTTTATGGTCAAATATAAAAAAAAATTGAAAATCTCATCTTTTGGATATTTTCTACATCTTGATTAATTGCATTTTTGAGGTCTTTAGAGCATTTATAGGTGAGATATTTTCTAAAAATGTATTTTTTTAACTTTTGACAAAGGTCTTTGAGGGGTCTTTCCAATAAACAAATGAAGTCTAAATTTTTTCAATGGCATGGAAGCTAGGGTCTCACCAAGTTGGTGTACAAATAATAAATATTTTTATACATTTTATTTAATTTTGTAGCCAATGTGTCCTTGTGTGGCTGCCCATTTCTATTTCCAATGAGAATATAGGTGTAGCAACTCTTCATTTTCCAAGGGAAGCTATAGTTTAGAAGTCTTACCAAGTTCTAATTTATTTGAAATAATCAATAATGAATCCCTAGAGTAGCTATGATGGAAGGGCTATGATAGAAAGGTTTTCCTTTTCATTGTATGACCTTTGCATGCTAGTGCATGTAAGGGTAGACTCTCTAAATTTTAATTTTCAGTTTGGTGTTATGAATTGACTAGTTTTTTCTATATTGGTTTAATTCTTTTCTTTTCTTTTCTTTTCTATTTTTTTTATTTTATTTGGTTGTGGAGGTCTACATATAGCAAGATCTAGAGGGCCCTAGGGGATCCCTTGCCTTTTTGTTTTAAGGATGTTGTTTGAGTTGACTAGGGTATGATATCTAGCCATGAAAAATTCTCTTAATTCTCTTATGTAGGCTACACATGAAGCTAAATATGGTAATAGGGTTGATAATCATCCTTGATCTAATGGTTCTTTGAAAAAGAATGAGACTCATTCTATTTGTATTTTTAATCTTGAGGTTATAGATAGTGATGTTCTTTATTTGTATTTTATGGGTTTTAAAGCCATGTTAATTTTTCTTGAGAATTGGGCATGTCATACTTTGTAGCTAGAGAGGGACATGGATGTTATTTTAGCTAAAATAATTTCTTCTTTCTGGGTCTTTCTAGAATGGCTGATTAGAATTTAGTTTTCAAAGGAGCACTTTGCTTTTATAATCAAGTTGACTTGTTCATTAAACATTGGCATGTGGGATTTGATCTACATGAAGATCTCTCATCTAAGATTCTAGTTTGGGTTCATCTTCTTCATCTTCTAATAAAATCATAGAAACATGATATTTAACATTCTATTGCAATTATCCTTGGGGAACCTTTGGGCCTTTCTAATCACATGTTGATGTTGGAGAGAAAAGTAATTTCTTTTACTGTATCCATGTAGAAATTAGTCTTAATACAATCTTCGTAGATAAAAAATATATATATTATCTTCCACATAACAACCACTTTCAAACTTAGAAAAAACTAGATTTTTATCTTAAAAAATAATAGATTTTAAAAAAAAATTAAAAAATAGATTCTTATAAGAGAAGATTAGTTTTTTGCTTTCTTGTTTTCACAATCCAACATTCGCTAACGTCTAAAACATAGTATGGCTCATGCATGTGTGTCAAATAAAAGATTCCCAAATCCTTGTAGAAAATACTAATGGCATTAAACCCTTTCCTATGTAGTTCTAAACGGTGATTAGTGAATTTGATTTGTCTTCCATTTAAGGACCCTCCTCCTTGTCATTGCCTACGGGTTATATGCCTTTATTTTCTACTCATCTTTATAGCTTCAAATATACTATTCCTGTTAGCTTTATGTCTGAGTTGGAACAACTCTCTATGATCTGCATCTCAATCAAATTGGGCATTGGTTGAAACCTACGATAGAGAAGTCTTAGTGCAAAACAAACATTTGTTTTTTTTCTCAACTTAATAACCTATCGTTGATCATCGAACAATCTCAGATACATTCGTAAGTAAAATTTCAATGTAGTATAAAATACTAAAGATTATTTATTACGAGCTTATCTCTTTTCTCATGTAGGAAGGAAGGAATCGTACTTCATTTTTATCTACAAAATTTTACGCATTTTACTAGTTAACTACTCAAAAAGTTATTGGAAGAAATCTTCACCTCTTGATAGAACAAATTTGGAAGTTCTAATTAGCCCAACAGAAAAGGATCTTGTATAGTTTATCTTCTAATTCGATTATTACAATTTGTTGGGAATTCACCCAACTCCCGCGCTTCTTTATGGCTTCTACCGTGCCCCCGCGCCATCAGTCATACCAGCTTGCGGTACTGCGGTGTCAACAACAACCCTCCTTCACTTTGACCACAGTCTCGTGGTGGCCTCGCTCTCCATCTCTCACATTATCATAGCCTGACTGTGTGTTGCCTTCGGTTGGGTAGTTAACCGTCGGCTCATGGTTACCATCAATCCACGATTACCTTCTAGAGCGCTCGCGGTGGTGTGGTGGCTACCGCCACACCGCAACCTTCATGTTCATTGACCGCGGTAATGCGGTTATCGTGGCCACCATGGTCTCTCCTGCTTCACTCACAGTTGGGCGGTGACCCCCGCGATATCGCTAGCCATTCGGGCCTTCACCGCGGTATAACGGTATATTACTTTTCGATGACAATGTTAAGTGGGGTGTGCGCTGGCAGTCTCTTATGTTTAAAGGACAAATATTTATATTAAAAGGACTTGTATTTATTTTTATTCAAGAATGTTTATTTTGAAAGGTCATGATTTTGATGGTTTAACTTTAGTTGCCATTATTATTGTATTTATGGCTTGGTCATGGGCTAATGTTAAAATAGTGTGCTAGTTGTATATTTTGAGAGATATATAGAAGAATTTTGACATTGCTCTGAAGAAGCAAAAAAATTGTAGCTATTCTATGTTAGAATTTTCTGAATATAATATAAAATTATTTTTTTGTGTAATTTGTATTTTCTGCCTCTATATTGCTTCACATGGTATCAGAGCCTAAGGTTGTTGTAGAGTGTTTTAGAGAGTCTAAGAAAATGGTTGCAAGCACAAGCTTTTCTAATCCCCGAATTCCACAGTTGCATGGAAATAATTATGACTACTGGTCTATAACAATGAGAGCTTTGTTCTGTTCACAAGATTTATGGGAGTTTGTAGAAAATGGGTTTCTAGAGCCAGTAGATGTTGCAGCATACAATGCTCTGACTCAAGCAGAGAAAGACTTACTGAAAGATAATAGGAAGAAGGATTCAAAGGCTCACTTTTTCATTCTACAAGGAGTACATAAAAGTATTTTTCCAAGAATTTCAGCTACAACCAGGTCCAAGCAATCATGGGACATTCTGCAAATTGCATATCAAGGAATGGAGAAAGTTAAGACTGCAAAACTACAAATACTTATAAGAGAGTTTGATACTTTTTTTATGAAAGATAATGAGTCTGTAGATTCATATTTCACCTAGATAATGGGACTGGTAAACCAGATGAGAACACATGGTCAGACACTAGAGGATGTTAAAGTTGTAGAAAAGATTCTAAGAATTTTACCCACAAGATTTGAGTCAATTACAGTCACTATAGAAGAGACAAAGGACCTCACCCAATATTTAGTTGATGAGCTTTATGCTTCTCTCATTTCTCATGAGCAGTGACTTGGCAGAACAAAAAATATGTCATTGGAGCATGCATTCAAGTCACAAGCTTCAATTAACCAAGGAAGAGGCAGAGGAAGGTCAAATTTTAGAACAAGAGGAAGAGGTTTCAATAGAAGTGGAAGAAATAACCCGTCAAGCTCAAGTGGAAGAGGCAGTAGCCAAAACCCATCTCAAAATTTTCCTCAAGGTCAAAGGTATGAAAAAGCTCAGGTCCAATGCCTTATTGTAAAAAAATTGGACACTATATGAGTGAGTGTAGGAAGAAGCAGTATGATATGGGTAGATAGAATGCAAACTTTACTAAAGAGAGTCAAGATCATAGACCAGATAAAAGCACAATGTTTTTAGCCTATAATGTAGCACAAGCTAGTGAAAAAGATGTTTGGTTCTTAGACTCAGGCTGTAGTAACCACATGATAGGAAATTTAGAGTTATTTACAAGTCTAGATGAGAATATTAAGTTTGATGTCACCCTGTGTAATGACAACAAAGTGTCAATTAAAGGAAAGGGAAATTTTAATATTCTAACCAAGCAGGGGGAGCAAAAATATATCTCAAATGTGTATTTTGTGCCAAGTCTGAAACACAATTTGATGAGTGTAGGACAGTTAGTTTAAAAGGGTTATAGAGTGACTTTTAAAAATGGACTGTGCATAATTTTAGACAAATACCCAAGTAGTCAGTTGATAGCTAAAATCAAGATGACAAACAATAGAATGTTTCCTTTAAGAATTCAGCCAGATTTGAGCACAAACTATGCTCAAGCACAAGAGGTATCAGCTATTACTCAGACTGTCTTTCTTGCAGAAGTAAAGGATGAAAACTGGTTGTGGCATTTAAGATTTGGTCATTTGAATTTTGGTGGTCTGAATTTGCTTCATAGAAAGAATATGGTCAAAGGAATTCCATTAATTGAAAAATATGAGAGAGTTTGTGAAGGTTGCATACTAGGAAAGCAGCATAGAGAGTCTTTCCCAACAGGGAAATCCATAAGAGCAAAAGCCCCATTAAAAATTGTTCACTCAGATTTGTGTGGTCCAATGCAGACACCTTCAATAGGTGTTAGTTGTTATTTTTTGACTTTCATAGATGATTATTCAAAGAAGACATGGGTCTATTTCTTAAAAAAAAAAGTGAAGTGTTTGATTTTTTTCATCAATTCAAGTCTCTTGATGAAAAATATAGTCATTTTATCAAAGTGTTGAGAACAAATAGAGGAGGTGAGTACATATCAAGAGATTTTTTAAATTTCTATAGAGAGCATGGTATTCACAAGCAGTTTACTACCAAATACACACCTCAACAGAATGAGGTAGCTGAGAGAAAAAATATAACCATAATGGAGATGGCTAGGAGTATGTTGAAAGCCAAGCATTTGACAAATGAGTTTTGGGTTGAAGCTATATCTTGTGCAGCATACATCATGAATAGATGCCCAATGAAAAGTGTGATGAATATTATTCCTGAAGAAGCATGGACTGGTAAAAAGCACAGTGTATCTCACATAAGAGTTTTTGGATGTGTTTCATATGCACATGTACTTGATGAGTTGAGAATAAAACTTGACAATAAAGGAGAGAAATCTATTTTTGTTGGTTACAGTGATGAATCCAAAGCATATAAACTGTTCAATCCAACAACTAGGAAGGTTATAATTAGCAGAGATGTTCAATTTTTTGAAGACGAAGCATGGGATGGAAGTAGAGAGAGCGTAGTTAATGTAATAGTCAATATCCCTCAAGAAGAAAATGAAATTTCAGTTCCAGTAAATGTTCCTACTACTGTACCAAGTCAAGCTCAAGTAAGTGGTCAACAATTGACACCAGCAAGCAATGTAAGAGCAGCAAAAAGAGGACTGCAGATGCCAATTACAGCAAGAACTTTTGGCATAGGACCTTCAAGTCCACATTCTGTAGATTCGAGTGATCTATCAAACCCAACGTTAGCAAGTATGAAAAGACAGAAAATCAAAAGTATGAGTGATATCTATAATCAAAATGAAGGAGAGGACAATTCACAACAGTTCACACTTTTTTTTTTTATTCACAAGCTGAAGATCCAATTCATTATGAAGATGCAATTAAAGAGGATAGTGGATAACAACAATGGATGAAGAGATTGATTTAATTGAAAAAATTAGACATGATAATTGCAAAGTCTACCAAAACACAAAGATGTGATAGGTGTTAAATGGATTTATAAAACAAAATTGAATGCAAATGGAGAAGTGCATAAACAAAAAGCAAGATTGGTTGTAAAAGGTTATGCACAACAACCTAGAATTGACTACACTAAAACTTTTGCACCTATAGCACGCCTTGACATAGTCAAAATTATTTTTCCCATAGCAACACAGAATAGATGGTTAGTTCACCAAATGGATGTGAAATCAACATTTCTTAATGGCTATCTTGAAGAAGATGTATATATTAAACAACCACCTAGATATGAGATATTGGGACAAGAAGACAAAGTCTACAAGATGAAGAAGGCACTGTACAGTCTGAAACAAGCCCCAAGAGCTTGGTATAGCAGAATAGACAGTTATTTCACACAAAATGGATTTCTCAGATGCAGCAATGAAGCAACATTGTATACCAAGATGAATGAAGAAGGTAAAATATTGATTATTTTCCTATATGTTGATGATTTAATTTTGACTAGAAATCTATCAGTTAATTTGTTCAAAGGAGAAATGATGAAGGAGTTTGAGATGACAGACTTAGGTCTAACGAAATATTTTTTGGGAATTGAAGTAAAACAAGATGACAATGGAATTTTTATTTCTTAGACTAAGTATGGAAATGATGTTTTAAAAAGATTTAATATGGTAAATTTTAAATCTACTCCTACTCCAATGGTAACTGGTCTGAAGCTGAGCAAGGAAGATAAAGGTTTAGATGTGAATTCGACCTTGTACAAATAGCTAGTTGGGAGTTTGATGTATCTAACAACCACAAGGCCAGACATCATGTTTTCAGTTAGTTTAATATCCAAATTCATGGAAACACCAAAAGATACTCACTAGAAGGCTAGGAAGCGAATTTTAAGATATATTAGTGGAACCAGAAATTATGGAATCCAATACTCTAGCTCAAGTGAATTCAAATTAATTGGCTATACAGACAGTGACTGTGTTGGCAATATTGATGACAAAAAGAGCACGTTAGAATATGTCTTTCATTTTGGCAGTGGAGTTGTCTCGTGGGCATCTAAGAAACAACCAATAGTAACTTTGTCATCAGCTAAAGCTGAATATGTTGCAGCTATGAGTGCTTCCTACCAGGTTGTGTGGATGAGAAGAATTCTGAAAGAAATTCAGCATGAGCAGTTAGATGCTACACAATTTTTTTGTGATAATAATTCGACCATTGCTCTATCCAAAAATCCAGTCTTTCATAAACATAGCAAGCACATAGAAACTCATTTTCATTTCATCCAGGAGCTGATCAACAGTGGTGACATCACCTTGGTTTTTTGCAGGTCAGAGGAATAGCAGGTGGACATTCTTACAAAGGCATTGGGCAAAGATTCGTTCATCTATTAAAGAATTTGACTGCGCATTAAGGATGGTGGGAGTTGTGTTCATGGGGGAGTGTTGGGAATTCACTCAACTCCTACACTTCTTTCTGGCCTCTACTGTGCCCCTGCACCATCAATCATATCGGCTCGCGGTACCGCAATGTCCACCGCAATATCGCAACCCTCCTTTGCTCTGACTACAATCTCACGGTGGCCTCGCTCTCCGTCTCCCACGTTACTGCGGCCTGACTGCGTGTTGCCTCTGATTGGGTGGTTAGCCGTTGACTCGTGGTTACCATTGGCCCACAGTTACCTTCTAGATCGCTCGCGGTGGCTACTGCCACACCGCGACCTTCCTATTTGTTGATCATGGTAATGTGGTTACTGCGGCCACCGTGGTCTCTCCTGCTTCACTTGCGGTTGGGCGGTGACCCCCATGATACCGCTAGCCGATCGAGCCTTCACCACAGTATATTACTTTTTTACGACGATGTTAAGTGGGGTGTGCGATGGCGGTCTGTTATGTTTAAAGGATGAATATTTATATTAAAAGGACTTGTATTTATTTTGATTGGATAATGTTTATTTCGAAAGGTCATGATTTTGATGGTTTAACTTTAATTGCCATTATTATTGTATTTATGGCTTGGTTGTGGGCTAATGTTAAAATAGTGTGTTGGTTGTATATTTTGAGAGATATATAGAAGAATTTTTACATTACTCTGAAGAAGCAAAAAAATTGTAGCTGTTCTATGTTAGAATTTTTTGAATATAATATAAAATTATTTTTCTGTGTAATTTGTATTCTCTGCTTCTATATTGCTTCACAATTAAGGTTAAGTTTACGTGACATTTGAAAGAAAATTAATGCTCAACAACCATTTACTACCAGATCTCGTCTCATGTTTGAACTACCTTCTATCAGAAGATCCAATACAAAATACATAGATGGCTGCTAGAATAAGTATACAACGTTTATATAATTGATGTTAGGGCAGGCGTGTGATGTGACCATTGAGCCCCAAAAGAATCTGGAATTTTCAGTCATAGAAGGATTCCTCTTGCTTTGTCTTTTTTATTGTACACACCTTCTTGTTCATTTGTTGATTCAAATCCATTCTATTTCATTCGCTAATTGTCTACATGTTGAGGAAACAAAAAAAAATTAAGTTGAACTCAGCCTTTCGTTGTATATAGTGGTAACTGTGATACGTTGAAAAGCAGCCCATAGTTTGGAAAAGATAACAACAAGTTGAGTATATTTTCCTTTTGTCACTATCATTTACTATTGATTGGTTACGCAAGTCCATTGGATTGATCTTATCGGATAAATTTTAATGTGTCGCTTATGATAGGTATTTATTCACATTGTCTTTCATGCGTTGGAATGAGTGGTTCATGATTAAAATAACAAATAAATATTATTTAACAACATGAGCGGGGGAACAGGAGCGAGCGAGTGGGAAAAGTCTGGTTTTGAATCTTCGACCAGTGTAGTGGGTGGGGGTTCGAGGGATTCTCAGGTGAATGCGGAGACTTCTCCGAGTTCTGAGAAAGGTAAGTCAGGCTCTGTCGAAAAGGACATTCATGAAAAAGTCCAGGTGGACCCAGGTGGAAAGGATGGAATTTCAGAATCCAAGGTTGTTGTGGAAATGTCGAATAAAGGGGGTGAAAAGGGTAATACGTGGTCTTCGTTGTTTGGTGTTAAGCCAAATAACAAATCTTCTTTTCCCCCTATGCGTATTCTTTCTGACCCGGGGTCTAGAAAGTTTTCTATCTCTGTGCCGGATGAAATCATAGACCATAATATTGCAAATATGGAGAATGTTTTGGTTGGAAAATTTTTGGGTCCTAGACCTAATATTGAAGTTGTAAGGGAGTTTGTTAAGAATAAATGGAAAACCAGTGGACTGGTTTTGGTGGCGGCACTCCCTAGAGGGTTTTTTGCCTTTCAATTCACTTGCAAAGAGGACTCCAGGGCTGTCAGGAGCGGTGGCCCCTGGGTTATTGGAAAGTCTTCCCTAGCCCTGAAGAAGTGGTCTTCTAGGGTTGATCTATCTAACTCCATCTTTGAAATGGTGTCGGTCTGGGCTAGATTGCCTGGTCTTCCTTTGGAGTATTGGAATACAGATATTCTCAATGGGATTGCTAGTTCTTTTGGAGAACTTTTGTCCATTGACTCAATGACTGTGGATAGAAAGCGCTTCGTCTTTGCTAGAATTTGTGTCGGGGTTTCTCAAAATGTTGATCTCCCTTCTTCGGTTGACATCCAATCCAAGGTGGGGGTTTGGAAGCAAGCTATTGAATTTGAGACCACACCTTTTATTTGCTTTAAATGTTGAAAGTCTGGGCATTGGGCGAAAAAGTGCCCGACTAATAATAAAAGTGAAATGGAGAAAGTTGCCAACCCTAAGATTGTTTGGAGAAAAAAATCTAAGGAGGAGAAGCAAATTTATGTCCCAGGTGCAAAGGAGAATCTTGAAAGACACACTTCTGCTCAATATTTGAAGGAGAACTAGAGATGTTCACAAAAGGATGCTTGCCCTGGTTTAGATTGCACTTGCTTTTCAGATCCTAAGGATCTTAAATACTTGATTTCACCATAGGTGGATAGAAAGGAAGAAACTAATTCTATGGAGGGAGCCCAGGATACTCAGAAGAAGGCTGAAATAAGAGGTGAAGAAACGGGTTTTGTTTCGCCTTCACCTTTGGTGATGGTTGGTAGTATGAATGTTCCTGGTCTAGAGGAAATACCCATTAAGGGCTTGTCCCTGGAGATAGGATTACCTGTCCCTTCTCACTTTCATTTTGTTAACCCTTGCTCAAAAAGGGAACAGGAACTAGAGAATGCCACTTTGGAAGTTGTGAGGGAAACTTATGAGACCCAAAGCATGAAAATGAAAACACCTAATGTCAATACTTCCGAAGCCAAGAATGGCTTAATGGAAACCCTTCCTTGGGATCAGAGGTTGTTTCCTAAGAAGGATTAGGAATCAGGAAGAGAGCTAGAAAGCCAAGATGAGACTGAATGGGAGGAGGTTATTTCACATTCAAGGTCAAAGAAGGAAAAAAAAAGAGGATGGAAACCTCAAGTGGAATGATCACTAGAACTAGGGCCAAGGTGGACTGTGGGAATACTAACACTTGCCAGTGAAGGAGATCAGAAAAATGGCAAAGGGAACAAGGCAGCCTTTAGGATATTGCGGATGGGATCCAAATGACCATCCCGGAGATACTTCAATCCCCAGGTAAGAAATGAAAATCATGTCATGGAATATAAGAGGGCTGAATAGCTGTCATAAAAAGGATGTTTTGCAAAATTTTGTTAGGGACCACAAACCTGATATGCTTCTTGTTCAAGAAACAAAAATGCCTAAAGATAAAGTAGAATGCTTTAAAAATTTTCAGAATTGTGGGGCTCATGGAAATAGTTTTGTGGGTGCTTCAGGGGGAATTGTTACTTTTTGGAACAAGTTGTTTATTAAAGGTGAGCCCTTAATGGAGAGTGGTAATTTAGTGGCCACCAGATTTACCCACATAAGAGACAATTTTTGCTGGATTCAATCCAATATATATGCCCCAAATTGTAAGAATGCTAGAAATTCCTTTTGGCATGAGTTGTCTGGTTTTCGAAAATGTTTGCTAATGAGCACTGGGTGGTCATGGGAGACTTCAATACTCCTCTCCTAAATGATGAAAAATTTGGGGGTTCTCAAATTAACTAGGATAGTATTTCAGGTCTCTCCGACTTCATTAAAAGTAATGCCTTGATTGACCTTGACCTGCAAGGTGCTTCTTATACCTGGACTAATAGGAGGTTAGGACTTGACTTGATCCAAGTGAGACTCGATAGGGCCGTTGTTTCTGGTCAATGGCTTATAGACTATTTTTTTGCTTTGAGAGCTTTATCAAGGGTTGGATCTAATCATTTTCCCATTTGTTTAATGGTGGATCCTGCTAAGGTGAAAAAGAACTCCCCTTTCATATTCAAAATTTTTTGGCTATCTCATCCTCGAATCTTTGAGGAAATTAGTAGATGGTGGAATATTGGTATTACTGGTACAGCTATGTTCAGGATTGCCAAAAAATTAAAGGAAGTGAAATTTAATTTGAGGAGATGGAAAAAGGATTCCTTTGGAAATATTTTTGGAACTAAGACGGAAATTAAGGGTAAAATTCAGGAGATCCAGGCTAAAATCCAGAAATGGGGGTACATTGATAATTACAGAGAAAAGGAAAATAAACTTCTCATTCAAGTGCATGACATCAATTCTAAAGAGGAAGTTTTTTGGTGGCAAAGATCTAGGGTGTCTTGGTTGACTGAGGGAGATAAGAACACCAGATTTTTTCATCTGTCTGCTTCGAAACATAGGGCTGCTAACAGAATCACTTACGTTGATGTTAATGGGATGAGGTTTGAGGAGGAAGATGATATTAAGAAACAGGCTGTCCTTTTTTTCAACAACCTTCTTTCTTGTAGTGGAGAGATTGTTCCTGAAGCTCAAGATTCCTTGATTGAGGCTATACCCCAGGTGATTGGTCACAACGAAAATTCTATGATCACTACTATTCCTTCCAAGGCTGAAATTAGGAAAGTTGTTTTCTCTTTTGATGGCAACAAAGCTCCAGGACCAGATGGCTTTCCCTTATTCTTCTTCCAAGTGTTCTGGGAAATTGTTGCAGTGGATGTTGAGAATGATGTCAAGGAATTCTTTGGATCAAGATGTCTTTTGAAAGAACTTAATGCTACTTTTGTGGTCCTTATTCCAAAAAAACCCGGGGCTTCGAAGTTTCAAGCTTTTCGGCCAATCAGCCTATGCAATTCTATCTATAAAATTATTTCGAAGGTCTTAACTACAAGATTGCTTTCTGTGCTTCCTCAAATGATTGCTCCGCAACAAAATGGTTTTGTGCCTGGTAGGTACATTCTGGACTCTATTATTACTGTTCATAAGAATTTATATTCTTTAATGGTATTGAAGACTGAAGGGTTCATTCTTAAATTGGACATTTCCAAAGCCTATGATCGGGTTGAGTGGAATTTTTTATTTAAAATCCTGGCCAAGTTTGGTTTTAATAACAGAGTCATTCAGATGGTGAACTAGCTTGTGTCGACAGTTACTTCTTTTGTCATTGTGAACGGGTCACCATCGAGGTTTTTTCATACTTCCAGAGGCCTCAGACAGGGAGATCCTATCTCTCCTATTCTGTTTACTATTTTGGCTGAGAGTTTGGGAAGAAATATTAAAAAGCTTATTGATCAAAGATCCCTCGCTGGTTTAAGACCTTCCTCTTCTCTTCTAACCTGTTCCCACCAACAATTTGTTGATGACACCATTCTCATGGGAAGATCTAATCGTATTAAAACCAAGATTCCTCTAAAAGAATTTGAACTTTTATGTGAATCAGCTTCCTCAAGTGCTGTTAATAATAGGGCTAAGAGTTCAATTTTCTTCCTCAATACTCCGGAGCATAGACAATTTAAACTTGCTCGGATTCTTGGATGTCGGATTGAGCCCCTTCCATCAACCTATCTTGGTTTGCCTCTTTGCATTAAACCCTTGGACTCGTTCTGGATCTCTTTGGTTAAAAAATTCAATAAGAAGCTGTTGGGGTGGAAAGGAGCTCTTCTCAATCAAGTTGGAAAAATCCAGCTTCTAAAGGCGTCCTTGCAAAATATCCCTGTGTATGCTCTTAGCTTATTTAAAATTCCTGCTAAATATGCTGAGGGCATTGAAAAAATTCAGAAAAGGTTTCTCTAGTCTGGTGTGGAGGATGAGAAGAGAATGCCACTCATTGGATGGGATCTAGTTTGTAGACCTAAATCGAGAGGGGGCCTAGGTTTAAGAAAAATTAAAGTGCTGAATTTGTCCCTTCTTGCTAAACAGCTTTGGAGAACTCTTACTTTGAGAGGGGAATGGCAAGATACCTTAAAAGCCAAATATTTTAGTAACTGTGAGTCTCTTAATGAGGTTATAAATTCTTCTTTTTTACCTCGTGGATCTGTTTGTTGGAATGATATGAGCAGAGGTAGAAAGTTGTTGGAAATGGGAACTGGTTGGCTGGTTGGAAAAGGAAATTATGTTAGGTTTTGGGAAGATAGATGGCTTTTTAAAGATCCTTTAATCAGAGATGAGAAATTCAGTAAATGGATGGATGATTGTAAAAGGGAATTCGGGGTCTTGGTTAAAGATTACTGGAGGAATGGGGGTTGGGTTGATTTGAAGACCATCAGTCAAGATCTTAGCCTGGTTCAGTCGGCCTTCAGGGCCCTAAGACTAGCTCAACACCAGGTGGATGATCTTGCTGTTTGGTTAGATAATTCGTCTGGCATTTTTTCAGTTTCTTCTGCTACTTCTATGCTGGCTAGTCCGATGGAGCCTCCGCCCTTCTGGGCTAAGGCTTGGATTAATCACCTGATTCCTAAAATCAATATTTTCTATTGGATAATGCTATAGAATAAGATTCTCACCTTGGACAATCTTGGAAAAAGAGGAATTCAATTACCTAACAAGTGCTACATGTGCAAGAACGATGTTGAGACTATTAATCATCTTTTTCTTCATTGCCCTTTTGTTTCGCACATTTGGGGTGAAATTTTTGAGCTTCTTGATTTGGTTTGGGTTTTCCCTGCTTTTGTTGAAGACTTTTTCTTGCAATGGAAAGCTCCTTCAAAAAATGCTTTTGTGCGAAAGCTCTGGTCTTTTGTTCTACCTTTTGTGTCATGGAATATTTGGAAGGAAAGGAACAACAGAGTGTTTAGGGAAAAAGAGATGTCGGAGGGGGGCTTGCATGAAAAAATCGTAAGGGCAATAAAGGAAAATTTATCTTTAATCCCAAGAAAAATGGTTGATAAAGCTAATTGGTCTCCTTTCGATATTGCTACAGCTGAAAAGTGGAATTCTAAATTAGCAGCGTTAAATGTCCCCACACCTGATGTTTGTGGGAGGGAGAATGCTCGTTGGTCTTTGCCGCCTTTTGGTTGGTTGAAAGCCAATTTTGATGGTGCTGCTAAAGGCAACCCTGGGAAAGCTGGCAGTGGGTGTGTTTTAAGCGACAACTCGGGGGCTTTTATTGCGGCTTTTATTGTGGACATCGGCACCCAAACTAATCATGTTGCGGAAGCTGTAGGGGCTTATCATGTAGTTAACCTAGCTTTCAAGATGAACACGAAATGTCTTTGGTTGGAGGGTGATTCAATGAATATAATAAATTGCATTCTTGGGCTTACCCCTCCCTCATGGACCATTAAAAAGTGGATCGAAGATACAATAATCTTATTACGTAAATTCGATAAAGTGAAAGTGTCCCACGCCTACAGAGAAGCCAATAAGGTGGCTGATTATTTTGCCAATGAAGGGGTTAAGAGAGGTGGGGAAAACACGTGGAGGAAGAATGACTACCTCCATTCTGAGGTGAAAGCGCTAATTTATTATGATTCAATGCATGGAAGAGAAGCTTGTCTTCATCATGATGAAGAGGATAAAGATTAGGTACGTTGATTTCATTAGATTTGATGGGACCGTCATCATTTTCTTTTTCAAGAAGAGTCTCTGATATGCTTTCTAGGTGTTTGATAAAATATGCTTAAATGGGACCTAGAGCAACTGTAGGGTGTGGTATAATAGAGCTTTGAAGATGGGGGGAAAGAGAAAACGTGTGGAGCCGAGCAGCTTTCAAGAGCATAGAAAGAATGCTAAAGCTTGGGAAAGAATTGAAAAGGGAGGTTTAGTCTCGTTTCTGGAAAAGCTCCATGGTACTGACGAGAGGATGCTGGACTATTTTGCCAAAAATTGGAAAAATGGTGAGATTGTGTTGTTTGGTAGGAATGTTAAGCTGAATGAGGAAATAATTGGTGAGATTACTGGTCTTTCGAATGAGGGTGTGAAATTTTATCGGGACCGTCGGTTCTCTGATGAAGTGGTCATAAGATTTCCTAAAAAAGACAAGGAGAAGGTTAAGTTGGTTAAGGTTGCCAATAGCTACTTTGATGTGGAGTCCATTAAATCTATCTGGAGGAAATTTTTAAGAGTAATAATGGAGTATATCATGGTTGATGGGCGCTTCACCAGGGCATATGGTTATCACTTTGCCATTCTGAACCATTTCCATCACAAGGTTCATATCTCTTTGCCTTTTTACTTATTCTCTTCTTTGAAGAATTGCCTTGATGAAGTTGAAAGAAACCCTAGGAGGACTTCTATTATTCACCCTGGTCTTGTCAGGCTCATCTATGAGCATTATCAAAATTTACCTGCTTTGCCTAAAATTGTTGATATTGGGGAATTGGATGATGAGGATACTGAAAGTAGCAGGGAGAATGACCCCCTGGCCCATCCTGCTTGTGCCCTTGTTGGTCCTAATACCATTGCTCCCCAGTCCCTATCTTGTCGGAATGACCTTATGGATTCTGCTCTGCCTTCATGTCCTAATCTGCAGCCTTTGCATGATTGCCCTATCCCGGGTTTTGCCTCGTCACCTTGTCTTAATCCCCAGCCGTCTCTGGCTGCCCTACCCGGGTTTGGTCTCTGGTTTTAAAGGTACCTCTGTTACGAAATTAGTCTCATACTCTGGGAATTCTATGGAAATTCTTTCTGATAAACCTATGGTCAGTAAAGAGTCAGCCCCTAGTGCCCCTGCGTCTGGAGGTTTTGGGAATACCCCTAATGATTCCCCTAATCAGGATGAAATTAATTCTGCCTGAATAAGCTCAAGACTGAGGACATTGTGAGTGTGGTGAAAAAAGTATGGATGGCCTTTTCACTGTTCTCAAGTGGACCCAGAAGGAAGTCTATGATTTGAAAGGCCGTAATAGAGATCTCAGCAATAGAGTCATGGATTTGGAGCAGAAGATTAGCTGGAGTCGTAATGAGAATGAGGGACAAGGAAACCCCCTTACCAAGGAAAAGACAACATTCGCAGGAGGAAAGATTGACCAGGCTCGAGTGTAATTTGTCCAAGATTGGCCAAAATATTAGGGCCACTGTGGAGAATAATCACAAAATTGCCAGGCATAACACCATTATCATCAATGCTATGGTGGAAAAGCTCGAAAAAAATCAAAAGGGCTCACTGGTCGTGGATTTGGATGCGGACAGAGGTTGCAGCAGATCTACTGTTGAAGGGATTTCGACTCGCACCCGGGCTAATACGAAGAGGAAGACCCCGATTTCTTCACATATGGTTCAAATCCTCAAGCAGGGGTTACAGGATATGAAGGATGTTGAAAAGGAGGCCGAGGAGTTGATGAACACCTTGGAGTAGTGCGGTGGTGTTTGTTTCTGGCTTTTTGGCGGTCCTTTTTTTGGACCCTGTTGTCTCTTTGTGCTGTCGTTTCCTTTTTGGGACAGCTGTCTGTTTGTTTGGACTTGTTTTGCTCTATCTTTTGGTGTTTTAACTTTGTGGTTTCAGGTCCCTGTAAAACCTATTTTTTCCTTTTCAAAAAAAAAAAAATTTGTAGACCTAATTTTTTATACATACTCTTGATATCATTTAGCCATCTCAAATGACCTTTATTTTATGATAATAATAATGTTAATGTAGCTCAAAGGATGCTAGGTCATAACATGATCATTAGTGTTAGTGAAAATAATAATATGTCTCTTTTTATTAAAAATCCATGGTGATATAAAAATAGTATAATGTTGGGCCACACCTCATTTATCTGATGTATTATGACGATCAAAGATTACTTGTGTGTATATAAAGGTATTGGCAAGATCAATGAATTTGAAATTAATTAATCATACCTTTCGAAGAAAAAATTTTATATATTTAAATAATTGAGTATCAACTTACATAATTTGATGATTAAGTTACTTACAAGGAAGAGGCGATTATATATAACCTCTAAGTGGTTATTTGGTGAATGAATGGTTACATGTGATGTTATTTTTCCTAGCTGCAAGTAACGAATAGGGTGGCCACTTCATAAAGAAAGCCTACATACAACATTGGGAAAACTAGATGAGGCACCTAAAATAGATGAGATGAGTTGAATAGGTGAAGTTTTATGTTCTAACATTAAAATATATTTTACGCGAACAAAATACTTACACGATCCTTTTACATAGAATTATACACAAAATTTACAATAAGTCTGAATTAAATTATTTTCATGGTCAAGAATCTTCCAACCCAACACTACACTATTTCAGGAACCCTTCTCTAGGGATTTTTACACGGCTTAGATACAAAATTAACAATGAAAAGATGAAATGAAAATCAGTATAAGTTGATTTCTCCACATGGATCTTAAAATCACATTTTCCATTTGATCAATAGGAGCTCACCGTCCAACCCCAAGTCTATTGGCCGTGGAATTAATGTGCACTCAATTTCAAATGTTAATTGGTCATAATAAAGTTCATATCTAGATAAGTTAAAAATTAAAAATATGATATATTTCACATATAAAATTCCATAACCAAACATCTCTAAATATTGCATAGTTATATTTCTCATCATGTTAATATTACATTTACAAAATGAACAACACTTCTAGGATGGAAGATCATAAATTCACAACATAGGAAATGCATTACAACCACCAATCATAAAACTAAACAATATGTTTAAGTAGAAAGGATACAAAATCATTGGATTAATTTTTCCATTCTAAAACATCCCCATGACCATTATCAGTATGAACCCATGCATGTGTATATTTATACATGTACATGTATAGGTATCATGAATCTAAAATGAATATTGAAATCTATGGTACATAATGTACTAATAAACCATAACATAAATATCTTATGATGGTAATAAAATCATCATGTATAGTAGCATACAAGTTTATAACTAGGAGGTGGGTCTTGGAGGATGGGATTAGATAAATATAAAGGGATGTGTGTAAATTGATAAAGGGTTGATTGATCATATAGTGAGCTTGAAATTTGTGATAAGATTGTGATATTTGTCAATATGTAGTTGCATTAATCCATACTCTAATAATGAGACCAAAATGAAGACAAATTTGAGTGTATATGAAGATTTCACCATTATAGTTTGATCTTGTTTGATGTACATATGAATCCTAAAATTTCCACATATCTCAAAGTTTATAGACACTAGAAAATATTGATGAAATTAAATACCTAGACATGAAATGATACTAGGGATAGATATAGTAGTTGAGCCTTGTAGGTCTTGGCATGTGTTAGTCATTCTTAAAATGCATGCTTCATGAGAGCCTACAAAATAGAGAAATTGTGTATAATGAGTAATTTTTATCTCATAAATTAAATAGGAAAAGGTAAAAGACACGAACTTGTTTAGCTGTCTATAAAATTAAGAAGAATGAAAATGAGTATTAAGTTTAGGGAATTCTGCATGTGAAAAAAGTGTGATGATGGAATATCCAATGGCATATTGGTACTACAACATCATGTCATAAATCTCTTTTTGAACATGTTGATTGCATTAATTTTTTGTAATAAATTGTGGCAAACGGGGAAAATATATGAAATCGATGTAGGAGCATGTAGGGTGTAAGGGAAATCTTGCAAATCTTGCATTAGCCAAACAATTTTTTTATTTTGATTTCTATTTTATTTGGTGAAGATTCGTGAGGCTTATTTCCTTTTAATATCCAAGAGAATAATTCAGAACTTTCAATTTTCAATGATGACTAAAAATAGTAGGGTTTCTACTTTTAGAATATTATATTTGAGCATGTATGGACTTGAAAATTTACCCAAATCTTCAAAATTTTAAACATATAATATGGTTAAAATATTAACCAAATACCGTTTGTAGATAGTGATATATTAAAGTTTCAAAGTTCAAAAATCCTATAAAAATATTCTACATAAATTTTGGACCTTTAAATGATTGAATGAGTGATATAAATTGAGTTATTCTTTATCTGAAATAAATGTGTGATAGAGAAATTTGAGTTCTTCAATTTTAAAAAAATGGTATCAATCAAGTGCTTGGGTCAAAATCTATGGCTTCTAAAGGTTGAGCTATTTTTGGGCAATAGTTATAATTTTCAAAAAAATCTTGAAGGCACCAAAGGGTTATTTATGATTGTTTTTTCAAGTATTTTCATTAGTGGAATTGTGATGGGAAGGCAGTGACACGTGAGGAAGGAGGGAAAATAGGATTTGAAAAAATAAAAAAGTAGAAGGCTCCAGGAACCAAGGGAAAGAATCTCTAATATGTTGTAGCTTTTGAGGATTTCATACTCTATTTTGTTTTCTCATTTATATAATGTAATATACATGTTAAAGTTCAATAAAATAATATCCACATATTCTTGTGAGAGCTTGATGTAGTTGTGTGATTTTCCCCTTCATAAAAGATATGATGTAATCTAAGGATGGACATGTAAGTATATGAATCATCTAAAATAAATTTTATGAATCTATTAGATAATAATTGGAAAGGTAGTTGTATTTTTTAGATGCATAGGACAACTGAGAGGGGGTGAATCAGTTGTATACTTTAAACATTTAATCCCTCAATTTATTTTCAAACCCTTGTCAACCATTAAACCCTTATTAAGAATTAATAGAATTTGAGCATAAGAAACAGTAATGCAAAGACATCAAATACATAGGAACACTAGATTTACTTGGAAAACCTGAGAAGGGAAAAACCATGGTGAGGATTAGCTCACAATATAAAGTAATAGCAACACCTAATATAATAGGCTCACTGCCAGAGGTATCACAACCCAAAATAAAGAAGGGCTTGTTGCAATAGGACTCACTATATAGAAGAAAGAAGATAGAAGAAGGGGTGGCTCACTACCAATTTGAACTGCTAACAATGCATCTCGCTTATTTCGGAAATACAGTACCATTGAAACATAAATAACTCATTCACCAGACTAAAATATAGATACCTTTTGTACACTACATCTGGGAGTCATAGGAATTAAGGCTCACACTCAGATCACCACACTCAAGATCACTTTCACATCTTTCACATCAGACACACACTCTACTTCATCCAAAAAACAACTCACCTTTTATTTATACCATCTGCAACCTAAAATGCTCTCAATTAGGTCGGCCTTAAGGAAACGTATGCACCTCAACTACACAACATCAAATAGGTCGACACAAAACACTTAAATACATAAAGAAGTGAAGACAGGCCATGCCACAACTTAACTGGGAACTAAATCTATATCAACATGCTTCTCAATATTTCCACAAACAACAATCATCCTTTGCAATTAGCGCTAACATGCTAGGAGCCAAACTTGCATTAGCGCCCTTAACAATTAATTGC
Source organism: Sequoiadendron giganteum (assembly GCA_007115665.2). NCBI lineage: Eukaryota > Viridiplantae > Streptophyta > Pinopsida > Cupressales > Cupressaceae > Sequoiadendron > Sequoiadendron giganteum. Next base: position 180,859,742 of record CM021109.1, on the reverse strand, counting down.
ATTCTTAACCAGATCTAAAAAAAAATTTCAACCACATATAGCAACTCCAAAATGTTCATATTGTTACTCAGTTTTTGGTCACCCCTAGGAACATGCATATTTCAAGAAAAAATGGTTATGTTATGGGTCGCCAGCGTTTTGACTAAGCGATATAACTTGGGGGGTGTTTTATAAGGTTACTCTTACTCTCCCCTTCACAGCCATGTAACTCATCCTACTTGCTTAAATGCATTGGTGATGTTTTGTCCTATTATGTAAAGTTTTGAAATTCTCGCTTTGGTCTATTTTGAGCTAAGGTAGTGTGGTCGGTTTGTTACTAACTTCATCGAACTCTCCCATTTACTGCCCAGAGAGAAGCAACTAACTTTTCAATTCTCATTACAAAGCGGGCGATGTTTTTTAGCTAGGGATGAACCTGGGCGGTGATTTGCAAGGTTATGTAAACTATCCACTTCTTCGCCCATATAGCCGTTCCTTTTGAAACTTTTAAAATATGGTTGTAATGGGGTAGTGATTTCAAAGCTGACACGTATAAACATGACCAGGAGAGGTCATTTAATGATTTGATGCCTATCTACTTGCACATTTTACACGGGGATTGAAAGGAAATTCATGCAAAGAACAAATATTTGTCAACTGTGATATTCACTCCGGGAGACATGAAGAAAGAGAGCATGCCAATGCAGATTTCCGCCCTTAGAATCCAAGGTCATACTGAGGTATTTTCATTCTTATCTTTCCCTTTTGAGCTTATATTTTTCAAGATTGTTTTTCCCTGCATTTTGAATTACCCGATGAAAATCCATTTGAACCCTAACAGTCCAAGCATGGCAAGAATTAAGTGTCAGGTTTATGGGTATATCTCAGGATTAACATGTGACATGTCTAAGATAGGGGACACTAAGCTCGAGCGAGTAAATATAAATAATCTTAGGGAAAAATTCAATGCTCCCAATTCGCCACCCATCACAGAGAGAGTAATCGAAAGTGGATTGGTACAGGCAGCCACATTTCCTATGGCTGTCTAATGCCTTGAGCCGATTCTTGAATGTATACAACATTACAACATTGAGACTTAGGAAATTAGAACTAAAAATAACAAGTTGTTGTTTAAAATTGAAAGAGCCGCCTTTGCCTCATGCTTGAGAATTTATGAAACAGAGCCCTACTCACCCATGGATTTCACCAGCGCCCAGATTGATTTTTCAATTAAAAAGGGGTACTACCAAGACATAATGGCAAAGAATTGGCTAGAAAAGCCTATACGGGGTAAATCTCAATTACCTCGAAACTTACACTAGAATCATTTTGTGGTTGAGATATCCAAAATTGTCTTGTTTTTACATAGAGTTTGAGGGAATGAGGACGCCCATGGGTTTTAGGAATGGGTGTATTCTTTTATCTAGATTATACTCGAAGGAACCCAATTTCTAGATTGCGTGACACTCATTAGCGATAGCTTACGCATTCTACTTGTTTACTTCGTTGTTGATAGGGTAGTTTACATGTCCTATTATTTAATTTATTCCATCACAAGTACCGGACCATGGCCAGGCTTGACGCCAAGTGACCTTCCTCACGACCAAGTACCAATTTTTGAGTATATTGATAAGTTACAGCTGAAAAAGAGATTTTCTCACCATAGGAGTGAAAGGATGAATTTTGGGGTGAATTCTACGCTTAGGATATAGAACACCAAAACTAAAACACTTTCATTCAAATACAAACCCTGGAGATCTCAACCTCAAGTATGTAAAGGAGAAAGAGATCTAACTATAAGGTTGTCCTAGGGTCTTATTGTAAACTAAAGAGGGGTTCACCACCAAGCTAGGGCTTGAAAAGACAAATGAAATGCGAGTTCTAATGCTAAACCCTAATATGATGCAATACTTCACAAAAAGACCTAAAAGTGCATGTAAATTAGAATAACAAGCTGAGAGATGAAATGTACGTACCTAGAAATCTGGAGATTACTGGAATGAGCTCTAAAACATTGGAAATTCTAAAATTTTGGCACACTGGGAATCATACGCCAGTCTAGGCATATCAATCCCAGATCAAAATTTATGGGTAGAAACTGGAATCTGGAAAAAGGGTATTTGAAACTGCAAATATCTGGAAAAATGCCTGTAGTGGGACTAATACACCACTTTTAGCATATCAATCTCGTTCCACTTTTTCAGGCATTCAAACTTCATATATGTACTCCAATCTCTGCTCTTTCCTCCCAAACTAATTTCTGGCTCTTAATCTCTAAAAATACCTACAAAACATAATATAGAATTGATTCGCTTATAGGGGGTTTGCCTCAGTCAAACCCCTAGTTTGTTAGTTAAACCTTGATAGAAACAATGAAACTTGAATGTGAATGTGAACATAAAGCCTAGCCTTAAATGTGTCTAAGACTAGAAAATCTAAAATGCAATGCAACCTTATTACAATGTGCTAGAATGAGAAGCATGAATGAAACATGAAGATGAATAACTCACTTTGAGAGATCTCTAATCACCCAAATGAGCCCTAATAATGCTTATACCTTCCTTAGGCTGAATGTAGAGTGATAATGGAGGATTGGATCACTTAAGAAACAAGTCATTAGGCTTGGCTTAATGGCTAGTTGCATCTCTCCAACCTAGAATCCATCATGATTCACCATACATAACCATGATCAACCCTTAACAATGCTATATCTTGGATGAAAATGAGCTTGAAGGCTATTGAAACTTGAATTCTCTTGTGAAAGAATACTTGAAGACTCTTGAATGTTTCATGGATCTTGAAATTGCTTTCTTAGATGAAATAATGACTTAGAAGCTTGATTATATAGGCATTTACACCTAATTTACCGTTATTTAGATCTCAAAAGCCAACATCAACCAAAATTTTGAATTAGAAAGTTGATTTTCTTGCTCAAACCCTAAAAAAGACCCAAATGGGACTCATATGCCACTTCTCGTGTATGGGTCCCACCTAGGGGGACTCATACGCCCAAGGTGGCATATGAGTCCCACCATAAATTTTCAGGGTGGGTTGTTAGAATTTTTGATGTTTTTGATGATTTTTTCAAGTTTTTAGCTAAAATAAGCCTTGAAATCCAAAATAAAGAGTCTTAGGGGCCTATTAATGATGACTTAAAGGGGCATTTAATGCAAAAATGCTAAAATAGGTCCAAATTAAGTGTGAAATTGCACTATTGTCAAGAGCTTACAATTTTGTACACTACAAGGAGAATATCGAACACTTTCACTGTGAGGGTGGCCAAAGAGTAAAGATGAGCTGAAGAGGAAAATCCAAGTCTTAACTGAATGTTTTAAATTGGTTTTGTATCTTCCTCCTCAGCCAATATCTCAAGTTGAGTCATCCTCCAATCCCCTGGCTCTAATAGCAAAATAGGAAATAAGTAAGATGAACAACTGGAAAAACTTTGGTAAGGTTGTTGAGGAATGGAGTTGCAGGTTAATCAAAAGAGGTAATCAAATTATTTCCAAATCTATTAAATGTCTCCAAAAGGTGAACACATCGAGATCAAAAGTCTAGGAGGAGATTGTGACTACTGAGAAGGTGGAAAGAGTATGGAATCAATATGCAAATGAAATCAAAGCGATAATAAGTTTTAGAATAGAAAAGTTAGTCGTTGAGAAAATCATACCCAATGTTGTTGAAGCTCGCTAGATGATCTGGAATAAAATTGTGGAGTGGAAATTACAATTCACAAGGAAAGGCTTACAAAAGCTTCAAGACGTTTGAGCTAAATGTAATGCAATCTTGGAGGAGATTCATAAGAATCTTGTTGCCCTTAGATTGCAACCTAATAGGGGAGGAGATGGGAGTAATGAGAATGTTAACGCCATGGAAGGTGATTTCCAAAAAACATTTGATGTATTTTTTAACTCTCGGTCTTTCGACATTGAGCATTTGAGGAAATTTAGTGAATTGGACCTTATCCTATCTCAGGCAACGGGACTCATAAAGAATTATGACCAAATAATCGATGTCATCTGAGATAGCCAACTGGAATGGAGGTTATGGATGGGGAACATAACCATCCTGCATCACAATGAGCTCCCACCTATCACAAAACCTTTCTAAGATTTACAGAAACCACTTGCAACATCTATAGAATCCAGAAGTGAAGCGCCACCATCTTAATTTTCAGTTGCTTTTATTTCTTGAAAGAATTTTAATTTTAATTAGTTATAGGAAAGGAAGGAAGCGGTTATTGATCCGCCTTATATATATATATATATATTTAAATTGTCTCTCTCTAGACATCATTGAAAAAGACCTTATATTATACTACTATTTTGAATATAATTTTGATATGAATTGAAATCTCTAGTTGTCTATGTGCATCTAGTTTACAGATATATATGAAATTCTTAAATTTGTGTGTTTGGGAATGTCTTGGTGTTTATACTATTCTTGTGTGTTAGTGTCTACATCTATCTTTGTACTTGATTTCATTTTACAAGTACTATTGGGATTACATTTTTGTTACTTCATTTCATGCAATCTGGTCTTTGTGCCAAAAATTTCATAATTTGTTTCACGTAAGTTCTTGTCTTTGTGCTAGTATCTTTATAATCGTTCATACGCGAACCAGTCGTTGAGCTAGTATTTTTATCACTTTTCCTCTACAGTTGATATTAGGAACTTTCCTTGTATCAGGTTCTGCATTTCATACTTTCGGGTTAAATACATATGTTTATTTAGTTTCAACTTAATTCATTTCATATTATACGAGGGAGATGTACCTCTAAAATTCAGAGGAAAGTCACAAATGAAATTGTGAACTTTTCAGAGCTGGTGGGAACAATCACCTTTCGAGCAAATATTTATCATTTCTCAAGGTGCCCAATCCATTAGCCAACACATACCACCTCTCAAAATATTCTAGCATTAGAATATTTTGCAACTTTGCCACAAGTACCTGAATTTGAGAACACCATCATTATGTGTAACTAGACACACTAGCACAAACATCCAAAACACGAAACAACCTTGCGAAACACCACATCACTTGATACTTCAAGGAAAGGTTGGTACAAGAAATATAAGAATGTTCTCAGATCTTCAAGACAAGAATCTTTACTATGGAGAAATGCGGAGCAATCTTATTTCTCCTAGACACCCTGTTTCACCAAATAAACATATTGTCAAACACAAATTCCACTACAGAGTGATCCATAGCCTAAAAATTTGTATACATAACCTCTAATAATCTCTAATCATCATATCCAAACTATGTGTGGATAACTTCAACCATGAAGAAATACAGAGAAAAACACTGAGCACAACTTTGTCACACTAAACTCTCATTTATTTATTTTTTCTCAAAATAACTTGGAAAATAAGTGAACCAACTAAATCAGAAACACTACTATCATCTATAAATCACATCTATAGCAACTGCAACACCTCTCATCAACTATAGAACATCAACTATCACAAATTTTTTAACTATACTAAAGTAAGGCATCAATGAAAACACCAGATATTTTGTTGACATTTATACCAACAACTCCAGGCTTCCAACAACTTTAATGTTGAGGGTTCAATTCATCAACACTAGAAGAATTTGAACACTCTCCTCGCACAAGGGGTTGAAATCAATGACAACACCCAAACAACTCACAAATAGCTAAAGCTTCCAACAATCTCCCCCTTTTCATTGATGGAAACACCTGCTCTTTAGAAAACCATTAATAACAAAAGAAACTAACATCAACACTACAACAAGAAACACTCACCCTAACCAGGGTATCTCTCACTCCTCATATGCTCATTCTCTTTCTCCTAAACACTCTCTCCCCATGTGGTCTTCAGACCATATTCTCTTCTACATTATGGTTTCTCAATCAACTCTCTTCCCCTTTGACATCAATGTCAAAGGGCCATAGACTCATCCAACCTGTATTGAACTCTTTT
>CM021109.1:180803169-180853714 GCA_007115665.2 Sequoiadendron giganteum | reverse complement strand
TTTAATTTTGACTAGAAATCTATCAGTTAATTTGTTCAAAGGAGAAATGATGAAGGAGTTTGAGATGACAGACTTAGGTCTAACGAAATATTTTTTGGGAATTGAAGTAAAACAAGATGACAATGGAATTTTTATTTCTTAGACTAAGTATGGAAATGATGTTTTAAAAAGATTTAATATGGTAAATTTTAAATCTACTCCTACTCCAATGGTAACTGGTCTGAAGCTGAGCAAGGAAGATAAAGGTTTAGATGTGAATTCGACCTTGTACAAATAGCTAGTTGGGAGTTTGATGTATCTAACAACCACAAGGCCAGACATCATGTTTTCAGTTAGTTTAATATCCAAATTCATGGAAACACCAAAAGATACTCACTAGAAGGCTAGGAAGCGAATTTTAAGATATATTAGTGGAACCAGAAATTATGGAATCCAATACTCTAGCTCAAGTGAATTCAAATTAATTGGCTATACAGACAGTGACTGTGTTGGCAATATTGATGACAAAAAGAGCACGTTAGAATATGTCTTTCATTTTGGCAGTGGAGTTGTCTCGTGGGCATCTAAGAAACAACCAATAGTAACTTTGTCATCAGCTAAAGCTGAATATGTTGCAGCTATGAGTGCTTCCTACCAGGTTGTGTGGATGAGAAGAATTCTGAAAGAAATTCAGCATGAGCAGTTAGATGCTACACAATTTTTTTGTGATAATAATTCGACCATTGCTCTATCCAAAAATCCAGTCTTTCATAAACATAGCAAGCACATAGAAACTCATTTTCATTTCATCCAGGAGCTGATCAACAGTGGTGACATCACCTTGGTTTTTTGCAGGTCAGAGGAATAGCAGGTGGACATTCTTACAAAGGCATTGGGCAAAGATTCGTTCATCTATTAAAGAATTTGACTGCGCATTAAGGATGGTGGGAGTTGTGTTCATGGGGGAGTGTTGGGAATTCACTCAACTCCTACACTTCTTTCTGGCCTCTACTGTGCCCCTGCACCATCAATCATATCGGCTCGCGGTACCGCAATGTCCACCGCAATATCGCAACCCTCCTTTGCTCTGACTACAATCTCACGGTGGCCTCGCTCTCCGTCTCCCACGTTACTGCGGCCTGACTGCGTGTTGCCTCTGATTGGGTGGTTAGCCGTTGACTCGTGGTTACCATTGGCCCACAGTTACCTTCTAGATCGCTCGCGGTGGCTACTGCCACACCGCGACCTTCCTATTTGTTGATCATGGTAATGTGGTTACTGCGGCCACCGTGGTCTCTCCTGCTTCACTTGCGGTTGGGCGGTGACCCCCATGATACCGCTAGCCGATCGAGCCTTCACCACAGTATATTACTTTTTTACGACGATGTTAAGTGGGGTGTGCGATGGCGGTCTGTTATGTTTAAAGGATGAATATTTATATTAAAAGGACTTGTATTTATTTTGATTGGATAATGTTTATTTCGAAAGGTCATGATTTTGATGGTTTAACTTTAATTGCCATTATTATTGTATTTATGGCTTGGTTGTGGGCTAATGTTAAAATAGTGTGTTGGTTGTATATTTTGAGAGATATATAGAAGAATTTTTACATTACTCTGAAGAAGCAAAAAAATTGTAGCTGTTCTATGTTAGAATTTTTTGAATATAATATAAAATTATTTTTCTGTGTAATTTGTATTCTCTGCTTCTATATTGCTTCACAATTAAGGTTAAGTTTACGTGACATTTGAAAGAAAATTAATGCTCAACAACCATTTACTACCAGATCTCGTCTCATGTTTGAACTACCTTCTATCAGAAGATCCAATACAAAATACATAGATGGCTGCTAGAATAAGTATACAACGTTTATATAATTGATGTTAGGGCAGGCGTGTGATGTGACCATTGAGCCCCAAAAGAATCTGGAATTTTCAGTCATAGAAGGATTCCTCTTGCTTTGTCTTTTTTATTGTACACACCTTCTTGTTCATTTGTTGATTCAAATCCATTCTATTTCATTCGCTAATTGTCTACATGTTGAGGAAACAAAAAAAAATTAAGTTGAACTCAGCCTTTCGTTGTATATAGTGGTAACTGTGATACGTTGAAAAGCAGCCCATAGTTTGGAAAAGATAACAACAAGTTGAGTATATTTTCCTTTTGTCACTATCATTTACTATTGATTGGTTACGCAAGTCCATTGGATTGATCTTATCGGATAAATTTTAATGTGTCGCTTATGATAGGTATTTATTCACATTGTCTTTCATGCGTTGGAATGAGTGGTTCATGATTAAAATAACAAATAAATATTATTTAACAACATGAGCGGGGGAACAGGAGCGAGCGAGTGGGAAAAGTCTGGTTTTGAATCTTCGACCAGTGTAGTGGGTGGGGGTTCGAGGGATTCTCAGGTGAATGCGGAGACTTCTCCGAGTTCTGAGAAAGGTAAGTCAGGCTCTGTCGAAAAGGACATTCATGAAAAAGTCCAGGTGGACCCAGGTGGAAAGGATGGAATTTCAGAATCCAAGGTTGTTGTGGAAATGTCGAATAAAGGGGGTGAAAAGGGTAATACGTGGTCTTCGTTGTTTGGTGTTAAGCCAAATAACAAATCTTCTTTTCCCCCTATGCGTATTCTTTCTGACCCGGGGTCTAGAAAGTTTTCTATCTCTGTGCCGGATGAAATCATAGACCATAATATTGCAAATATGGAGAATGTTTTGGTTGGAAAATTTTTGGGTCCTAGACCTAATATTGAAGTTGTAAGGGAGTTTGTTAAGAATAAATGGAAAACCAGTGGACTGGTTTTGGTGGCGGCACTCCCTAGAGGGTTTTTTGCCTTTCAATTCACTTGCAAAGAGGACTCCAGGGCTGTCAGGAGCGGTGGCCCCTGGGTTATTGGAAAGTCTTCCCTAGCCCTGAAGAAGTGGTCTTCTAGGGTTGATCTATCTAACTCCATCTTTGAAATGGTGTCGGTCTGGGCTAGATTGCCTGGTCTTCCTTTGGAGTATTGGAATACAGATATTCTCAATGGGATTGCTAGTTCTTTTGGAGAACTTTTGTCCATTGACTCAATGACTGTGGATAGAAAGCGCTTCGTCTTTGCTAGAATTTGTGTCGGGGTTTCTCAAAATGTTGATCTCCCTTCTTCGGTTGACATCCAATCCAAGGTGGGGGTTTGGAAGCAAGCTATTGAATTTGAGACCACACCTTTTATTTGCTTTAAATGTTGAAAGTCTGGGCATTGGGCGAAAAAGTGCCCGACTAATAATAAAAGTGAAATGGAGAAAGTTGCCAACCCTAAGATTGTTTGGAGAAAAAAATCTAAGGAGGAGAAGCAAATTTATGTCCCAGGTGCAAAGGAGAATCTTGAAAGACACACTTCTGCTCAATATTTGAAGGAGAACTAGAGATGTTCACAAAAGGATGCTTGCCCTGGTTTAGATTGCACTTGCTTTTCAGATCCTAAGGATCTTAAATACTTGATTTCACCATAGGTGGATAGAAAGGAAGAAACTAATTCTATGGAGGGAGCCCAGGATACTCAGAAGAAGGCTGAAATAAGAGGTGAAGAAACGGGTTTTGTTTCGCCTTCACCTTTGGTGATGGTTGGTAGTATGAATGTTCCTGGTCTAGAGGAAATACCCATTAAGGGCTTGTCCCTGGAGATAGGATTACCTGTCCCTTCTCACTTTCATTTTGTTAACCCTTGCTCAAAAAGGGAACAGGAACTAGAGAATGCCACTTTGGAAGTTGTGAGGGAAACTTATGAGACCCAAAGCATGAAAATGAAAACACCTAATGTCAATACTTCCGAAGCCAAGAATGGCTTAATGGAAACCCTTCCTTGGGATCAGAGGTTGTTTCCTAAGAAGGATTAGGAATCAGGAAGAGAGCTAGAAAGCCAAGATGAGACTGAATGGGAGGAGGTTATTTCACATTCAAGGTCAAAGAAGGAAAAAAAAAGAGGATGGAAACCTCAAGTGGAATGATCACTAGAACTAGGGCCAAGGTGGACTGTGGGAATACTAACACTTGCCAGTGAAGGAGATCAGAAAAATGGCAAAGGGAACAAGGCAGCCTTTAGGATATTGCGGATGGGATCCAAATGACCATCCCGGAGATACTTCAATCCCCAGGTAAGAAATGAAAATCATGTCATGGAATATAAGAGGGCTGAATAGCTGTCATAAAAAGGATGTTTTGCAAAATTTTGTTAGGGACCACAAACCTGATATGCTTCTTGTTCAAGAAACAAAAATGCCTAAAGATAAAGTAGAATGCTTTAAAAATTTTCAGAATTGTGGGGCTCATGGAAATAGTTTTGTGGGTGCTTCAGGGGGAATTGTTACTTTTTGGAACAAGTTGTTTATTAAAGGTGAGCCCTTAATGGAGAGTGGTAATTTAGTGGCCACCAGATTTACCCACATAAGAGACAATTTTTGCTGGATTCAATCCAATATATATGCCCCAAATTGTAAGAATGCTAGAAATTCCTTTTGGCATGAGTTGTCTGGTTTTCGAAAATGTTTGCTAATGAGCACTGGGTGGTCATGGGAGACTTCAATACTCCTCTCCTAAATGATGAAAAATTTGGGGGTTCTCAAATTAACTAGGATAGTATTTCAGGTCTCTCCGACTTCATTAAAAGTAATGCCTTGATTGACCTTGACCTGCAAGGTGCTTCTTATACCTGGACTAATAGGAGGTTAGGACTTGACTTGATCCAAGTGAGACTCGATAGGGCCGTTGTTTCTGGTCAATGGCTTATAGACTATTTTTTTGCTTTGAGAGCTTTATCAAGGGTTGGATCTAATCATTTTCCCATTTGTTTAATGGTGGATCCTGCTAAGGTGAAAAAGAACTCCCCTTTCATATTCAAAATTTTTTGGCTATCTCATCCTCGAATCTTTGAGGAAATTAGTAGATGGTGGAATATTGGTATTACTGGTACAGCTATGTTCAGGATTGCCAAAAAATTAAAGGAAGTGAAATTTAATTTGAGGAGATGGAAAAAGGATTCCTTTGGAAATATTTTTGGAACTAAGACGGAAATTAAGGGTAAAATTCAGGAGATCCAGGCTAAAATCCAGAAATGGGGGTACATTGATAATTACAGAGAAAAGGAAAATAAACTTCTCATTCAAGTGCATGACATCAATTCTAAAGAGGAAGTTTTTTGGTGGCAAAGATCTAGGGTGTCTTGGTTGACTGAGGGAGATAAGAACACCAGATTTTTTCATCTGTCTGCTTCGAAACATAGGGCTGCTAACAGAATCACTTACGTTGATGTTAATGGGATGAGGTTTGAGGAGGAAGATGATATTAAGAAACAGGCTGTCCTTTTTTTCAACAACCTTCTTTCTTGTAGTGGAGAGATTGTTCCTGAAGCTCAAGATTCCTTGATTGAGGCTATACCCCAGGTGATTGGTCACAACGAAAATTCTATGATCACTACTATTCCTTCCAAGGCTGAAATTAGGAAAGTTGTTTTCTCTTTTGATGGCAACAAAGCTCCAGGACCAGATGGCTTTCCCTTATTCTTCTTCCAAGTGTTCTGGGAAATTGTTGCAGTGGATGTTGAGAATGATGTCAAGGAATTCTTTGGATCAAGATGTCTTTTGAAAGAACTTAATGCTACTTTTGTGGTCCTTATTCCAAAAAAACCCGGGGCTTCGAAGTTTCAAGCTTTTCGGCCAATCAGCCTATGCAATTCTATCTATAAAATTATTTCGAAGGTCTTAACTACAAGATTGCTTTCTGTGCTTCCTCAAATGATTGCTCCGCAACAAAATGGTTTTGTGCCTGGTAGGTACATTCTGGACTCTATTATTACTGTTCATAAGAATTTATATTCTTTAATGGTATTGAAGACTGAAGGGTTCATTCTTAAATTGGACATTTCCAAAGCCTATGATCGGGTTGAGTGGAATTTTTTATTTAAAATCCTGGCCAAGTTTGGTTTTAATAACAGAGTCATTCAGATGGTGAACTAGCTTGTGTCGACAGTTACTTCTTTTGTCATTGTGAACGGGTCACCATCGAGGTTTTTTCATACTTCCAGAGGCCTCAGACAGGGAGATCCTATCTCTCCTATTCTGTTTACTATTTTGGCTGAGAGTTTGGGAAGAAATATTAAAAAGCTTATTGATCAAAGATCCCTCGCTGGTTTAAGACCTTCCTCTTCTCTTCTAACCTGTTCCCACCAACAATTTGTTGATGACACCATTCTCATGGGAAGATCTACCGTGGCTGAAGCTAAGACTTTCAAAAGAATTCTGAATCTTTATGAATCTGCTTCTGGGCAAGTTGTTAATAGGGCTAAGAGTTCAATTTTCTTCCTCAATACTCCGGAGCATAGACAAGTTAAACTTGCTCGAATTCTTGGATGTCGGATTGAGCCCCTTCCGTCAACCTATCTTGGTTTGCCTCTTTGCATTAAACCCTTGGACTCGTTATGGATCTCTTTAGTTGAAAAATTCAATAAGAAGTTGTCGGGGTGGAAAGGAGCTCTTCTCAGTCAAGCTAGAAAAATCCAGCTTCTAAAGGCATCCTTGCAAAATCTCCCTATGTATGCTCTTAGCTTATTTAAAATTCTTGCTAAATATGCTGAGGCCATCGAAAAAATTCAAAAAAGGTTTCTCTGGTCTGGAGTGGAGGATAAGAAGAGAATGGCACTCATTGGATGGGATCTAGTTTGTAGACCTAAATCGAGAGGGGGCCTAGGTTTAAGAAAAATTAAAGTGCCAAATTTGTCCCTTCTTGCTAAATAGCTTTGGAGAACTCTTACTTTGAGAGGGGAATGGAAAGATACCTTAAAAGCCAAATATTTTAGTAACTGCGAGTCTCTTAATGAGGTTATAAATTCTTCTTTTTTACCTCGTGGGTCTGTTTGTTGGAATGATATGAGCAGAGGTAGAAAGTTGTTGGAAATGGGAATTGGTTGGCTGGTAGGAAAAGGAAATTATGTTAGCTTTTGGGAAGACATATGGCTTTTTAAAAACCCTTTAATCAGAGATGAGAAATTCAGTAAATGGATGGATGATTGTAAAAGGGAATTCGAGGTCTTGGTTAAAGATTAATGGAGGAATGGGGGTTGGGTTGATTTGAAGACCATCAGTCAAGATCTTAGCCTGGTTCAGTCGGCCTTCAGGGCCCTAAGACTAGCTCAACACCAGGTGGATGATCTTGTTGTGTGGTTAGACAATCCATCTGGCCTTTTTTCAGTTTCTTCTGCTACTTCTATGTTGGCTAGCCCGATGGAGCCTCCGCCCTTCTGGGCTAAGGCTTGGATTAATCACCTGATTCCTAAAATCAATATTTTCTATTGGATAATGCTACAAAATAAGATTCTCACTTTGGATAATCTTGGAAAAAGAGGAATTCAATTACCTAACAGGTGCTACATGTGCAAGAATGATGTTGAGACTGTTAATCATCTTTTTCTTCATTGCCCTTTTGTTTCGCACATTTGGGGTAAAATTTTTTAGCTTCTTGATTTGGTTTGGGTTTCCCCTACTTCTATTGAAGACTTTTTCTTGCAATGGAAAGCTCCTTCAAAAAATCCTTTTGTGCGAAAGCTCTGGTCTTTTGTTCTACCTTTTGTGTCATGGAATATTTGGAAGGAAAGGAACAACAAAGTGTTTAGGGATAAAGAGATGGTCGAGGGGGACTTGCATGAAAAAATCGTAAGGGCAATAAAGGAAAATTTATCCCTAATCCTAAGAAAAATGGTTGATAAAGCTATTTGGTCTCCTTTCGATATTGCTACGGTTAAAAAGTGGAATTCTAAATTAGCAGCATTAAATGTCCCCACGCCTGATGTTTGTGGGAGGGAGAATGCTAGTTGGTCTTTGCCGCCTTTGGGTTGGTTGAAAGCCAATTTTGATGGTGCTGCTAAAGGCAACCCTAGGAATGCTAGTAGTGGGTGTGTTTTAAGGGACAACTCGAGGGCTTTTATTGCGGCTTTTGTTGTGGACATCGGCACCCAAACTAATCATGTTGCGGAAGCTGTAGGGACTTATCATGCGGTTAACTTAGCTTTCAAGATAAACACGAAATGTCTTTGGTTGGAGGGTGATTCTATGAATATAATAAATTGCATTCTTGGGCTTACCCCTCCCTCGTGGACCATTAAAAAGTGGATCGAAGATACAATAATCTTATTAAGTAAATTCGATAAAGTGAAAGTGTCCCATGCCTACAGAGAAGCCAATAAGGTAGCTGATTATTTTTCCAATGAAGGGGTTAAGAGGGATAGGGAAAACACGTGGAGGAAGAATGACTACCTCCATTCTGAGGTGAAAGCGCTAATTTATTATGATTCAATGCATGGAAGAGAAGCTTGTCTTCATCATGATGAAGAGGATAAAGATTAGGTACATCGATTTCATTAGATTTGATGGGACCGATGTCATTTTCTTTTTCAAGAAGAGTCTTCGGAACGCTTTCTAGGTGTTTGATAAAATATGCTTAAACGGGACCCAGAGCAACTGTAGGGTGTGGTATAACAGAGCTTTGAAGATGGGGGGAAAGAGAAAACGTGTGGAGCTGAGCAACTTTCAAGAGCATAGAAAGAATGCTAAAGCTTGGGAAAGAATTGAAAAGGGAGGTTTAGTCCTGTTTCTGGAAAAGCTCCATGGTACTGACGAGAGGATGCTGGACTATTTTGCCAAAAATTGGAAAAATGGTGAGATTGTGTTTTTTGGTAGGAATGTTAAGCTGAATGAGGAAATAATCGGTGAGATTATTGGTCTTTCGACTGAGGGCGTGAAATTTAATCGGGACCGTCAGTTCTCTAATGAAGTGGTCATAAGATTTCCTTAAAAAGACAAGGAGAAGGTTAAATTGGTTAAGGTTGCCAATAGCTACTTTGATGTGAAGTCCATTAAATCTATCTGGAGGAATTTTTTAAGAGTTATAACGGAGTATATCACAGTTGACGAGCGCTTCACCAGGGCGTATGGTTATCACTTTTCCATTCTGAACCATTTCCGTCACAAGGTTCGTATCTCTTTTCCTTTTTACTTATTCTCTTCTTTGAAGAATTGCTTTGATGAAGTTGAAAGAAACCCTAGGAGGACTTCTATTATTCACCCTGGTCTTGTCAGGCTCATCTATGAGCATTATCAAAATTTACCTGCTTTGCCTAAAATTGTTGATATTGGGGATTTGAATGATGAGGATACTGAAAGTAGTAGGGAGAACGACCCCTTGGCCCATCCTGCTTCTGCCCCTGTTGGTCCTAATACCATTGCTCTCCAGTCCCTATCTTGTCGGAATGACCTTATGGATTCTGCTCCACCTTCATGTCCTAATCTGCAGCCTTTGCACGATTGCCCTATCCCAGGTTTTGCCTCGTCGTCGTGTCTTAATCCCCAATCGTCTCCTGGCTGCCCTACTCCGGGTTTGGTCTCAGGTTTTAAAGGTACCTCTGTTACGAAATTAGTCTCGTACTCTGGGAATTCTATGGAAATTCTTTCTGATAAACCTATGGTCAGTAAAGAGTCGGCCCCTAGTGCCCCTACATCTGGTGGTTTTGGGAATACCCCTAATGATTCCCCTAATCAGGATGAAATTAATTCTACCTTGAATAAGCTCAAGACTGAGGACATTGTGAGTGTGGCGAAAAAAAGTATGGATGGCCTTTTCACTATTCTCAAGTGGACCCAGAAGGAAGTCTGTGATTTGAAAGGTCGTAATAGAGATCTTAGCAACAGAGTCATGGATTTGGAGTAGAAGATTAGTTGGAGTCGTAATGAGAATGAGGGACAGGAAACCCCCTTACCAAGGAAAAGACAACATTCGCAAGAGGAAAGATTGACCAGGCTCGAGTGTAATTTGTCCAAGATTGGCCAAAATATAAGGACCACTGTGGAGAATAATCACAAAATTACCAGGCATAACACCATTATCATCAATGCTATGGCAGAAAAGCTCGAAAAAAATCAAAATGGCTCGCTGGTCGTGGATTTGGATGTGGACAGGGGTTGCAATAGATCTGCTGTTGAAGGGATTCCAACTCGCACCTGGGCTAATACGAAGAGGAAGACCCCGATTTCTTCACATATGGTTCAAATCTTCAAGTAGGGGTTACAGGATATGAAGGATGTTGAAAAGGAGGCCGAGGAGTTGATGAACACCTTGGAGTAGTGTGGTGGTGTTTGTTTTTGGCTTTTTGGCGGTCCTTTCTTTGGACCCTGTTGTCTCTTTGTGTTGTTGTTTCCTTTTTGGGACAGTTGTTTGTATGTTTGGACTTGTTTTGCTCTATCTTTTGGTGTTTTAACTTTGTGGTTTTAGGTCCCTGTAAAACCTGTTTTTTCCTTTTCAAAAACAAATAAATATTATTTAAGAGTCCATAAAAATTATAAAAAATATTTTAAATAGCAGTAATTGTCATTAAAGTATATAGAGTACAATTTAATTTTTTTTACAGGTCCACAATCTTCAATAAATAATATAATTCATAGAACTAACAAATCATAAAATTGTAATAAATGAAAGATTAAAATAATCAAATTAAATCATTGCTAAGGATTTTAAGAAATTTGAAAGCATCATGCCTACATTTTATTGTGGACATAACACACACAACCAACAATTTAAAAAAAAAACATAAAAAAATCACTATTCTCATAATCAACATGACAATACAAAGACTAGTTTCTTAAGTTCTTCGAGTCTATCTAGGTTAACCACATTAAATAGTTGTTTATCCCAAATTGACTACATTAACCTCGCTATAAATTAAACTTTAACTAAACCCTAAATGTCTAGATTCTTCTCAAATATTTGTTCACATAATTTAATTTAATGACCTTATAAATTAATTTTCCGATTTTTTCTTAATTGATAACTCATTTTGGAACAATCAGCTTAACTTGAATTTGTCTAAATTTTTTATTAAATCATTTAATGAGATAACTCAAATTAATAATTTAATGATCAAAAGTCAAAAGGGATTGATTTTACACTAGAGGAAATTTAGTCTATCGATTAAGATTTTAAAATTGTGTGTGTGTGTGGATACATTTTAAGAGAATTAACAAATAATTAAAGCTAACATTAAATATGAATATTCCTCATACAACATAAGGTAGAATTATTATTTATTTCTTTCCTTCAAGTTTTCTTTCTAAATCTCAACTTAAAATATAATGCAACTAATTTATGACAATTTTAATTATTTTAATAAAAAATTATATTTAGAATATTTAATGTACATTATCAAAAAAAATTAGACTGTAGGAATCGAGTATCCCCCACAATCATTCATTGGTTGTCTTAATCCATTTGAGGGTTAGATGAAAAAATTAGAAATATATAACCCCCTATGACAAGAATCAAGAAACAAATTAGACTAAATATGAATACCATTTAAATTTACAACTACTAGATGTAGGATAAAGCAAGAAATAGAAATTAAATTTACTAATATAGCTAATAATTTTTCAAAGGAATTGAATCCAAAACCATCACAATAATTCCCACCTCCATTGCATGATGAATATCAGTCTAGGAGATTGAATTTATTTCATCAACTAGAAATAAAATGATATTATTTTATGAAAATGTACCTAACATTATTTACAAACATAATGATTAAAAATAGTATAACTTACCTTAGTAATATTAATTATACAACCACTACCACCAATAGGTCCTAATTTTGAAGTTCCAACATCTACGAATTCATCATCAAATGTGAATTTTATGACTACCATTATATAAAGAAAAAAATGCATGTAGTATTTCTATTATTTATTTGCAAATTACATACTCGTGGACTCAACATGGTCACATAATCAAGAGTTGAAGGGGAAATAGATATAGGATCAAAATTGTGACCCTATTATTTCATTATACATGATAATTTACATTGATTTTCATTCACAATAGATGAATATAGTTCATTTAAGATTTAATAAGGAAATATACTAAATTAAATAAAAATATTAAAAATCACCTGTTGATTAATTCCAAATGTGTTATCTAGTAACTCATCTATGAAAATGAGATAATCTTATATTTATGTATCCTATTTCTAGGCCTATGCATCATGAGAATCCTTGAACCCGTAATCATAGATAGGTTCATAGTTTCGGAAAAGGTGAGATGATCATCAAGACCAAGGCTACTCTCTCTCATCACCCTATACAAAAGGACTTCTATATTGTAACAAAGTTTGTATGAGGGAGTAGATAGATTATAAAATATTCAAACACTTGGTGACTTGAAGATTTAATCTACTAATTTCAAGTGGACTAAATGCTGGTATGTTTAGTTTATGAAGAAAACAAGTTGATTTGCTTTCATTTCAAAGCATTTATAAGAACATTTCCAAGTTTCAAATATTTTAACATGTCAAAAATATTATGTAAAAATATACTTCCACCTCTATTTCATGAAAGTATTGCTCATATACCTCCTTATCAGCCATATCAAATTAAGCATGTAGTTTATTTTAGCCCAAATTTCTTTTTCATTTGAAGAAACCAACATGTTCAATATGCTTACCACCCACCGACCCCTGCTCAATCTTCTTGGAAGCCTACATATGCTCAAATTCAATCCCAAGAAGATCATTTTATTTCAAAATAGCATAGCTACTCCCATAGCCTCAAAGCAATGAAAACATTAGTATCAAGGATATAATGTTAGACTTTCAAAAGTAGATGAGTTCTATAGAAAGAGATTAGGATTATAACTTGCAGTAGGAAGAGTTGTCTTACTCAGTTTACCAATACTAGCAAGAGGAGGAGATACAAATAAAGCAATATGAAGAGTCTCTTGTAAGAGAGATTGTTGCTAAGAAAGAGCAAATGAGGTTATTGCTCACCAAAGTGAAAAGGTTGGATGCCCAATCAACCTCTTATTTTCTAGATCAACCTACAAAAGAAGAGCTTCCTTGGTATAAATTCCAAGCTTCGAGAAAGGTAAACCTTCTAAGTCTTCAAATCAGACTTATGAGTTTGGAATTCCATGTTTTAGTATTCTTCATCTTTTGCAAGATCCTAAACCTAACCAAGAACAACCTTCTCCTAATTTTATACATCCTTCAAAAGCTCAATAAGACTTCTATAATTAGTCTTCTTGTCCTAATACCATTTTCCTTTACAAAGGTGGACCCATTATTTATCAGGACAATTGGTTTAGTAAGCAAAAGGAAGAGCTATTTGTGGAGAAATAGGCATAGTCTTTTGGTATTAATCTGCTTGAATATGATGTACAAGACAAAAAATCAAACTTATAATAGGAGGTTGATCTGAGCATGATCAACCATGGTAGTAGGTTGAAAAGCTTGAAAAGGTAATGAAAACCATGATTTCATAGTCTTATTTGATGAAATTCCTTCTTTCATTGATCAAGATTGGAAATTATATAAAATTCAATATCACAAGTTTTAAAGGAGATGAAAGATGAGGATGAGCATGAGGAAAGGATGGTCCATGAGGTTAAAATCAGTCCTCTCATACCAAAAAGAAAAGAGGAGGTTAAAGGAGGCCTATTTTGGGATGATCTTGAAGCTTTTGTTTTAAAATTAGATGATAAGCTAGCACCTTTTGAAGAAGAAAATCATGAGAAACATGAGCATAGTGTATAAATCTCTTTGTTTTTTCCAAATCAATTGCAAGAAATGGACTTCACAAGTGAGAAAAATGATGAGACAATAGTGCATAAGAAAGAAAGCAGAAAGGAGAGCTCAAATATTATCCTTTCAAGAGGATTTCCTATCATACATCTAGCTAAGATTGAGTCCAACAAAGTACCAAAAGTCATGCTTGCATGCAAGCATGAAGCTATAGCTAAATAAGGATGCATCCATCTTACCGATGTATTTTAAAATAGTAGCATATATGGTCAACATCTAGAGGTAGGTGGACTTTTTTTAATTCTTCAAGAGTTGTTGCAATAGTTGATCAAGAATTTTCCATCTCCCCACCTCTTTTTAGATACTCATAAGCATGTGAAACATTACAATTTTTTGAGAAAAAAAAATCTATTTCAAAAAACTAGTCCATGAATTTGTTTAAACACTACCACTATTGGTCATTATAGGTTAGTGTAGTTTTTCTTTCAGGTTAATAAGTGTTGACGCATGATGCTTTAGTTTATCATTTTCTCCAAGTGCTGAGGCATAGTTAGTTTGATGTTCTTAAGAAGTTGATTTCTTGTCAAAGTCTAGTTTTTAGTTTTTTTCATCCTCTCTTAACTCTTATTGGTTTTAGTAGGCAAAACATCCTCAAAGTTTGCCAAGAATGTAGTCCATTTTTATAAAGTCCTTGACATTATTGAAATAATTGTTTGTCTTAAATATTTTGGTCCAAAAGAAGGATGCTAAGTTTTTATTTAACTCTTGTTAAAATATTTTAATAAAAGATATAAAAGTTATTCCTCAAAATCCCTTACTCCATGCAAAGTTTAGGGAAAAGAAAAGAATTGCATGAAAAAGGTAAAATGAAAGATTTTACTCTAATTTCAGGTATTGAGTTTGTAGAGGAAGAAAGAAAATCTAAAGAAAATACCATATAGAGGAGGGTGGCTAGGGTTTTCCAATAGTTTGAAGAACCTTTTACACAATAGTTCAAGATTTTTGCATGGTGACCAAAGCTATTTCAAGAGCCATTTCTTTAGAGGAGCTTGGATTTCCTTTGCATGAAAAAGAGTAGGTTGTGGGAATCAACATGGTGATCAAGAGTAGGTATGTCATATATCTACCCTCTATTTTTTCATCTTCCCTATCAAAGGAATTGCATATATTTCATTTCAAGATGTGTATGAAGAAGAGTTTTATTAAAACAAGTTTGAAAGTAGTATCTAGGAGAGAAGCATAAGTATACTTCCCTTCATGAAACCCTCACATATAATCATTTGATTTGAAAACTCTTAACCATTTTCAAAACCCTAGCCATTGATGAGAAAAATCAAAGAGGAAAATACATTTTTAAAGGCATATTAATGAGATTTACGGTAGTTTTTCCATCTTAATTAGTTAGGCATCCATTGAAAGTGTTTCTTTAAGAATTTTTTAAATACTTGTTCTTATGGCTTCATTCAAGAAGGTATTCCTTTAGAGGTTAGTCTAAGAGTCATGATTATTACAATGTTTCAAGCTTCACATGGCAAATCACACATTTCAAGTGTTGAGGATAGTCCATCACTAAGAAGGGTAAAATAAAATAAAGAAGGGATAGACCTATCAAACTCAGTCACACCAAGCTCATGACACATCTATAGGGGCATACCACGTCCATTGAAAGTGTTTCTTTAAGAAAATTTTCAATACTTGTTCTTATGGCTTCATTCAAGAAGACAGTTCTATAGAGGGAAATCGAAGAGTTCTAATTGTTGTGAGTGTATACTTAATGTTTGCATATCCACATGTTGACCTAAGCTACTTAGGCATTTATTGTACAGGATGATATTTTCCTCATGAGCTAGACTGGAGAGGTGTCTATACACCTCAACACCTCATGCTGGGATATTTATCCTATTTATCTTGACCTCTCGCTGTCTAAATATTAGATGGACATTTTGCAGTCTATGTGATTGTTGTGCTTGCTTCAAATCTCTGTGGTTTCTTTAAGATTTCATGGTATCAGAGCATAATAGAATTTGAGCAAGCCATATAGATTGTCAGTTTATTTTTGTCGATTCTCTATTTCCTGTGTTTGATTTTACAGCTGGTGGCAGACCATTCTCTGCTCGATTTTGTTTGATTTGTATGTGCAGGCTGCTGATATAAGACGTTTCCAGTTTGGGAGAGGTGTGATTTTCAGCTAGCAATAATTTTACTGTGGGGAGCAATTAGTTTCCTGCGCAGAGGAATTTCCCTTGTTCCTGGTGGGCACTCTTTGCATAATGCGACGCATTCCTCTGTATCCTCTGCCCTGTTGAGGAATCCAACTTCTTTATGTTGCAAAGGGGAAAAAATTGTCTTTAAGAGAGCCGAATCTCAGCACAAGGAGGCACGATCTGCTGTTGAAATTCCGACGCATCAAGTGTTGTTGGGAGGCACTTTTCTGGCAGAAATCTGTGTTTAATAAACCTAAAATTTCTTATGAGGGGTCGACCATTCTAAGGAGTGATTGCAGGAGGGTAGATTCATGTGATTTGGTGCGGCCTTTGCTTGCAGACCCTGATTTGAAGGTTGGAGGGGGCGAATGTCTTTTGAGAGCAGCTTGCAGACTGTTCTTAAGTTTGAGGCTGCCTGATCTCCAGCACCATAAACTGCGTCCTCCTACGTAGCCTTCCAAGGGTGCAAATTCATTTTTTAAATCACTTTTTGGGACGGGAGAATAGGCTTTGGCAAGCCATGATGGGGCAGAGTTGATTTTTGAAAAAAAATCAATAAACCATTGGTCATATGGGCGTTTTAGCCTATGGTTACACCCTACCACAGGGGGCTTAAAAATCTTCCTCTCAAGTTTTTCTTCTTTCCAGAATCATTATATGAAAAATTAAGTGAATTTGTAGAATTTGTTCGGCTAGATTTTTTCATATTTACTTGAAATTGAGTCATTCAAAAGGCAAAAGTGTGTTTTTGTCGTCCTCTTTCATTCTACCTTGTCATTGCGCTACCATTATAAAGTGCTAGTTCAAGTTAGTTTAGAGTGACAAACTCATTTTGTTTATTAATTACGTAATCTGGGGGGAAACAAAAAATAATCAAGGGGGGTGTAGTGGGCAGTTATTTTTCTCACTTCCTCGAGAAGTGCTTGTGTTTGTTGTATTTTTTTACTTCTACACGCATTTCTAAGTTCTTCATTTCTACAAGAAACTATCTAAGTCAACGCAGTATGGAATCTAATGTTATTATAGTACCCTTAACACCCTTCAATTATCATGATTGGAAGGTAAAAGTAATTTTTGTACTTAAGAACAAAGGCTTATATAGGGTAACTATGGGAATAGAGAAAGAACCTAATGTAGCTAAAGACAAAGAAAAGTTTTTCAATAAGTGTGATCAAGCATTTGGCTTTCTATGCTTAAATTTATCTCTTGAATTGTTGTTCCATGTTGAGAACTTGAAAACACCCAACCAAGTTTTGGAAGGTCTTGACAAACATTTTGGGAAAATAGATGAACTTCGAAGCCATGAGTTGGAAAATCAACTCTTAGGTCTTACTCCTAGGAATTTTTCAACTTTACAAGACTTTTTTACTGAGTTTAAATCCTTGAAGTTGCACTTAAAAGATTGTGGAATTGACAAGAAAGAGGATCAATTAATCCTTTTTGTAATTTCCAAGCTAGGTCCCAAATTTTTAGTGTTTGTATCAACTTTCTACTCTACTAAAAGGGCTCTTGGAGCCTCATAGTCAATGACCACACTTGATAACTTCATTGTTGACCTCACAAGGGAGCAAGAAAAGTTAATTCAAATGGGTACTTTGAAGTCTACAGAACCTCAAGCCCTGCTTGTAGGGAATGAAACACATCAAAATTCAAAAGGGGAGAAGAAGAACACTAAAAAGGAAAAGGAAGTTAAGAAAGAAAGAAAAATTGACAACTCCAAAAAGAACTCTCAAGGTAAAAAGATAGTTGCATGCACCTTTTGTAAAAATATTACACATGATGAACATCACTACATGAAGAAAAAGATTGAAGTTCTACAACAAATTCTCAAAAAGAATAATATAGGGCTACCTGATTCTATCAAGGCATCTTCATCAAATCAAGATAATACTAAGTACAAAGAGAAATCAAAGGGCAAAGCCTCAGTTGTTAAAGCATCTTTATCTCCATCATGGATTCTTGACTCTGGTGCTTCACACCATATGGGTTCTTCACAGGTTGTCTTTTCATCCCTAGAACCATCAAGTATGTCTACAATCACCTTAGGTGATGATACTCCAGCATTGGTAAAAGGAAGAGGGTCTGTTGAAGTTGAAGGAGGAACATTTGTTAATGTTCTAAGTGCACCTTCACTCTCAACTAGTCTACTTTCAGTGTATCAAATAACTCATTTAGGGAAGGGCATGAGAGTACAGTTCTCTCCAAAATCAGTTGAGATAAGAGAATTACAAAGTAACAATTTGGTAGCAATAGAAGAGGAAAATCACCAATCCAGATTATATGCCTTCTCCAATTTTGTCATAGATATTTCACCAAAAGCACTACTAACTCATTCAGATGAAGTTAGCAAACTATGCCATGAGCAGTTTGGCCATCTTAACTACCGCTATCTCGAACAACTATGTCAACAAAATATGGTTAAGGGATTACCTAACATTAAATTTTCTAAAGGGCTTTGTGAGGGTTGTGCACTTAGAAATCATCCAGAAGCAAAATTTGATAAAGGTAAATCATGGAGGGAAAAACAAGTTTTAGAACTTATTCATAGTGATGTTTCAGGGGATTTTCCCCATCCATCTTTTACAAAGGCTAGATATGTTCTCACTTTCATTGATGATTTCTCATGTTTTACATGGGTCTACTTTCTTAGACAAAAATCAGAAGTGTTTGAGTCTTTCCAAGATTTCAAAGCTCTTGTCGAAAATAAATCAGGGAAAGTCATCAAGGTTCTTTGAATAGATAATGGGAGAGAATATGTCAACAATAGTTTTGAGCAATTTTGTATATCAGAGGGGATAGATCTGCAACATACATATCCTTATACCCCACAATAAAATGGTGTTGCAAAACGTAAAAATGGATCTTTAAAAGAGATGGGTAATTTTATGATTCACTCTAAGGGCCTCACACCATCATATTGGGCAGAAGCAATCAACTGTGCATTTTACATACAGAATAGAGTTCCACATAAAGCCTTAAAGGGTATGAGTCCCTTTGAAGCTTGGAAAGGATGGAAATCTACAGTTGATCATTTCAGAGTTTTTGGCTCGCATTCCATGGCACACATTCCAAAAAAGCAATGCAAAGCTATGGATCCTCAATCCAAACCTTGCATCTTTGTGGGATATCCAGATGGTGTAAAAGGCTATCGCCTACTCCACCCTACCACACATGAGTTGTTTATTGAGAGAAGTGTTAAGTTTCAAGAAATATCTCTTGAAACTATACTTGAGACTTCTCAACATATTGTGGACTCTTCAGATCCTGATTACAATACTGATGATTCAGATCATTCTCAATAGATTCCTAGTGTAGTATCATCTTCTTCTAGTTCTCACAGCGATGAGGGTTCATCTTCATCTAGTTCAGGGATTGCATTAGAAGTTGATAATTTACACCAGACTCACCCACATCTTACACTATACATAGAACAGATATAGGGGTACAAGATTTAGCAAATGAAATACCGATTCAAGTCAATTTTCAGGGGGGGCACATGCCTTCTTTGCTTTAGTTTCTAATCCACAAACATTTAAAGAGGCATCGGGCATACTAGAGTGGGATATTGCTATGGATGAGGAATATGATTCCTTGATTAGAAATCACACTTGGGATTTGAATTCACTTCCTAAGGGAAGGAAGATAGTTCAGTGTAGGTGGATATATCGAACTAAATTTGCAGCAGATGGGTTAGTTGATAAGTAGAAAACATGATTGGTAGCCAAAGGTTTTTCACAAGTTGCAAGAATTGACTATACATAAACCTTTACACCAGTTGCTAAGATGACTTCCATTAGACTCACACTTGATATAGCCGCATCACATGGATGGAATGCACATCAGATGGATGTGAAGAGTGTTTTTCTTCACGGAGACCTCAAGGAGGAAATCTACATGGAACAACTACCAGGTTTTGTTTAGGATTCATCCTTAGTTTGTAGACTTAAGAAATTTCTTTATGGCCTTAAAAAAGCTCCTAGAGCTTGGTATGCCAAGATGGACTCCTACCTCCTATCTTGAAGTTTTACTAGATGTCATTTTGATCCTAATGTGTATCTATTATGGCAAGATGATTCACTTTTGATACTGGTTCTATATGTTGATGATCTTTTGATTATTGGGAGTACTTCATCTGCCATTGTAGTAGTGAAGACATCACTTCACAATAGATTTGACATGACTGACTTGGGTTTATTGCACTACTTCCTTGGAATCAAGATTTGACATTCAGCTTCATGGATTACTCTTGCACAACCCAAGTATACTCTTGATCTACTTGCACGGTTTCATATGACTACTTGCAAACCATCTCTGACTCCCTTTCTTTCTGAGTCAATATTGAGACTCTTTGTGAGTCAAGCTTGAGACTTCCTACACTACACCATTGGTTGATGCTAGATTATATCGACAGCTTGTTGGTAGTCTTATATACTTGGTTCATACTAGGCTAGACATTGCCTATGCAGTAGGCATGGTTTCCAGATTCATGCAAAAACCTCATGAGTTGCATTGGAAAGCAACTAAGAGGATCCTTCACTATCTTCATGGTACACTTGGGTTTGGGATTCACTACAGAGTTGGTTCATCACTTGACTTGGTTGGTTATACAAATTTAGATTGGGTTGGTGACACTGAGCATCTTAAGTCCACTTTAGGTTACAACTTTTCACAAGTTGGTTCAGGTCTTGTCAGTTGGTCTAGCAAGAAGCAAAATGCTATTGCTATATCAACCGTAGAGGCAGAGTTTAGAGGGGTTGTTAACTCAACTACTGAGGCTATATGGCTTCAAGGCATTCTTTCTAAGTTTGGTATTTCTTTCCAACAACCTATATAGTAATCTATTGTGAGAATCAGAGTACTATTCAGATATGCAGGAATCCGGTTCAACGTCAATGAACCAAACACATAGAGATTCATATGCATTATATTCAAGAGTTGATTTATGGTCAAATCATCAACTTAGTCTTTTGCCAATCTTCAGAGTAGGTTGATAACATCTTCACCAAACCTTTCACTGAGAGCAAGTTCATTCATCTACGAGCTCTTCTTGGTGTGTTGTCTATATTAGCATCATCATCATCCATGGGGGGGGCTTTCTAGTCTTCTCCACTTCTCTCTTTTTTGAGGATAGTTTTTTCCTACTCAGTTTTCTATCTTACTCTATTTTTTAGAGAGATTGCATTGTACATGGGTACCTCACCAGGCTAGTAGTCGAGACCCATTTTATCCATGCCCACCTAAGTTATGCTTGAGGGGGGTGTCAGTGTATACTTAATGCTTGCATAACCATAGGCTGACCTAAGCCTACTTAGGCATTTATTGTGCAGGCTAATATTTTCCTCATGAGCTAGACTAGAGAGGTGTCTATACAACTCAACACCTTGTGTCGGGATATTTATCCTATATATCTTGATCTCTGGCTGTCTAAATATTAGATCAACATTTTGCAGTCTATGTGATTGTTGTGCTTGCTTCAAATCTCTGTGGTTTCTTTAAGCTTTCAATTGTGATCATTTTTCAAGCTTCACATGGAAAATCATACATTTAAGCTGTTGAGGATAGTCCATCACTAAGAAGGGTAAAATGAAATGAAGAAGGGACAAACATATCAAAATCAGTCACATTAACCTTAGGAAACATTTGTAGGGGTAGACCTTAAAAAGACAATTACCACAATGCATGAATAGTAAGATTTATGACTCTAAGATTTAAGACTTTCAGTGTCTCTATATTGTTAAGTTATGACAGTCAATATCAATATCTATGATCAATGACTTAAATACTAGGAATGTATAACAATGACCTTAAGACAAGGAGGGGTAGTGATATAAAGGTAAAGTCGTGATAAGGTTGGCAGGCCCTACAAATGAAGGACAATGTTTTCTTTCGAGATGGAAGAAGCCACACTATAGGACTCTATAAAGTTGATAGTCCAGTGAAAGTGCAATGATTGTTGAAGGTAGATAGTCAAAAGTAGTCTGGGGAAAGGCTTAAAAGGAAAGAATCTAGGGATGTTGGAACCATGAAATGATGAGTCACTTAGTCATGGAAGAAAATAAAAAAGACATGAATAAAGGAAATTCATTTTGATATGATTTTTCATTGACAAAAGGTTTGAAGGAACTCAATCCCACATGAAGGATAGATTATATCAACCACAAGAAGAAGGTCCTTCAGAGATGAAGAATGTAGGTAGTGAGATCATATAGGGGCAGACATGATGAAGATCATGAAGGATAGTCGATATAATTATGGAAGAATGTGTATAGGGTAGCCATGCCACAATTGGAAAACCTATATGTTGAGTTTCAATGTGAAGACCTTCTTGACAGTCATGGCAATAGGGTTGTCATGAAGTTTCAAAGAGTGACAACCATTCATGGTGACAATAAAAAGAAAGGTCTAAGATAGAAAAGGGAAATGAGCTTGCAATCTCTTAGAGACAGTTTGAGGAAAGGATAATAGTGCTATGAATAAATCTACATCTCGAAGAATGAGATGATGAATGATATATAAGGGCTTAAGGTATGAATCAGTCAGTGATTCTTGAATTATCCTTTTCCACCTTGAAGAACTAGCTATTTGCTAGTCATCTTCAAATAACTCTATCACATGCAAATCATCATACAAAGGTTTGCACTATTAGATTTAGAAAGAATCTACAAGATGAAATAACAAGAAAAATGAACAATATGCAATATTGTATTTAGATGACCCAATTAGATTAAGCAAACAAGGTGTACATATATAGGAGTGAGAGACAACCAACTTCCACGAAATGAGGATATGACTGCTCACACATGGAGTGGTGGCAAGTTTCCTACCACAAAGGAAGGAAGAGGTGTCAAAAGTATGTTGAAACCTCTCAAGGCACCAATTAACATTGACACCTCAATGAGAATGAGTCAATTGGACACCTAAGCAGGCCTAAGTAAGCCAAGTGTATGCATAAAGTGCAATATATACACTAATAGCCCCCTTAAGCATAACTTAGGTGGACATGAATGAAATGGGTCCTAACTACTAGCCTGGTGAGGTATCCATATACAATCCAAAAGAAATGGGTCCCAACCATGAAGCTTGATAAGGTACTCAAGTACAATGCAATCT
Source organism: Sequoiadendron giganteum (assembly GCA_007115665.2). Taxonomy (NCBI): domain Eukaryota; kingdom Viridiplantae; phylum Streptophyta; class Pinopsida; order Cupressales; family Cupressaceae; genus Sequoiadendron; species Sequoiadendron giganteum. Next base: position 180,830,827 of record CM021109.1, on the reverse strand, counting down.
CTCAAAAGTGGAGTAAAGGAGAAAAATCCAGTGAGAAATAAAACCCCTCTTCAAAAAAGAGAATTATAAGGATTTAAGACCTTTTGAAAGTATGTCCCTTGATGATAGGAACATGATGAAATCTTCAAGCATGCTGAAGTTGTAAACTTTGTCAATGATGGAATGGTGTTTGATGGAGTCAATGAATCTTCAGGAAATGTAGATCAAGATGCGAGATACACAACACTGCATGAGTTAACATATGAACACTACTCAACCAATGTACATAAAGTTTATCAAACTCTGTGAAGTCAATAATAAAAATAATACTACGATAAGGGGTAGTAGAATCTCAAAGCAGTGATCGAGTGAAATAATCCGTTACGAGAGATTAAGATACAAGGTTAATGAGGCCTTCCAAAAATAATATTCTTCCACTGCTTCATTGAAAGAAGAATTATCATAACACATTATAGTACCCCTTAATGCTAAGAGAATATAAGAAGAACAAATAAGATCTAGAGTGTTTAATGAATGTAAAGATGTACAAAGTGTGCTCCAAGACACACTCACATGAGGTGAGAGTCACAAGAATCCATATTGTGATGGCATATACCCCATTACACTTTATAATTCAGTTTGTGTATAGTGATTTTCCAAATTCTCTCCCTAAGGAACACACATTGAATTTTGTGGCACTTTATATGAGTTCTTTTACAGACTTATTGTTGTTACAAGTTCTTCAAAGTTTATTGTCATGAGACAGACGTGAATTAGTTTATGTTTTGCAAACCTCAAAAAAACACATAAAATAAAACCCTTAGTATGAAGACCCCCCTTTTGCCAAATTCATTGCAAAGAGAATTGGCTTCCCCTTTTGCAAATTTTAACTATAGCAAAAAATTGCACCTCCCCTTTTTACAATCATTTTCTTTGCCAACTTCATTATGAAAAAGAAGGAAATATCCTCTTTTGACAAATTTTTAACTTTGAAAAAAATGTAAAAATTCAACTCTCCTTTCCCAATTATGACCCCGAAAAAATACAAAACCCCCACTTCTTCACAAATTTTGATGTGTAAACAAACACTCAATTAATGACTACTAAGAAATAATCGTCAGTAGTATGCTGAGCATAAAAAATGGTTACAATAATTGTGCCAAAGTGCTCATTGGTGAGCTAAACAGTTTTGACCGAGTCAAAGCCCGTTTGAGAGTCCGTTGGGAAGTTGTTGGAAGTCGAGTAGCTGCAGTTATGGAGGGAAGAGTGAGAAAGAGTGAGTGGGTGCTGGCTGATTGACCGAGTCAAAAGCCTGCTTGCGACCTGCTATTCACACTAACACAAATAGTTGATGGCATAGTGCAAGAATTTCTCCAGGTGACTGGCATCTATTATCAGCGTAGTCCTACGCTTTTTCACTTCCATCGTGCCTATGATCTAGTCAAAAAGCACTTTTAAAGGTGCTATCCTCTACTCCACACAATACCTCTCCATGCGGCCTCCCTATGCGACATTCTCTTCCATCTATATCATCCATGGTTGATGAAGCTGAGTATGGCAATTGGATACCCAAACTGATGATACGCCCCTCCAAATCAATGGATTGACACCCAAACCACCAATGCATGGAGCGAGCCTTCTCAAGCAACCAACTCAAGAGTAAATCGCATGACGAAGTAGATTGCAGCAGAAATCTCCAACAATAAAACCAAGAATCTCAAGCAACAAACACAGCGTCCAACAGAGGGATGAATCGTGCCAAACAGAGGGATTTCACCAGCTCCGAAAGAGCCACGTGAGGAATGACTCCAGGTTTCTGCGTGAGGAATTTGCAAATCGCCTATGGAATTGGCCTGAGCAATTCGCATGAGGGGAGAGTGCAGGTCAAACACCACTGCAAATGGAATGTGCGGTTAGTAAATGGAATGCCATAATGAGCGTGGCCTTCACATAAAGGAGGCCTCCTGTGAATACCAAATCTAACTGCCAGCCACGTGAAAACCTGCCTCCAACCTGCTTTTATGCCTTTACCAATCCTTCCAACGCAGACACGAAGATGGTGGAGAGCCTCCAAATGAATGACTGGGGTTGTGGGGTCGAATCTCATAAAATACAATTGAATTGCTTCACCTAAAGGCCTGAAACTATCTCCATCTAAAGCTTTGATACGATATTAGATTTAGAAAGACTCTACGGGATGCTGCGGGATGCCAAGGATAATGAACAATATACAATATTGTATTTAGATGGTCCAATTAGATTAAGAAAACAATGTGTACATATATAGGAGTGAGAGAGACAACCAACCTCTATGAGATGAGGATAAGACTCCTCACACATGGAGTGGTGGCAAGTTGCCTACCACAAATGAAGGAAGAGGTGTCAAAAGTATGTTGACACTCCTTAAGACACCTATCAACATTGACACCTCAATGAGAATGAGTCAATGAGAGATCTAAGTAGGCTTAAGTAAGCCATGTGTATGCATAAAGTGCAATATATACATTAACATGCACAAGTCAAGTGGTCTAAACGATCAGTTTTAGAGATTCTTTCAATAAGTTTAGGCTTGTATAAGAAGTCTACATAGGTACAACTACAGTTAAAGAGGAATTTGAAGCCAAAAGTATGTGCTTGAGATAGTTTGGGGCACTAAAATAAATATTTCTTTTCCTTTTACACCCAACAACTTGAAGATATCATGCAAATTGATTGAAAACATCAATTCCAATCAATTTCATGCATATTTGTGAAGACTAATTCAAGTTCAATTGGGAGCACACTTCAAGGAGCATACAAAGTAGAAGAGGTCAAAGTCAAAGTGAACTCACTCTCCACCAAGGCTTTGCATGATTTTCTACTATTCAAAGGGAGTTCCACATCTAGTTAGCTCTCATCCCGTCATGCAAATTCAACCTTTTCCACATGGTTCAAGTCTAGTTAATCTAGAGGTGACTTTCCATAAAGTCAAGATTGCAACTCTTTTCAAAAGTAGTTCTCGCCTTTCTTCTTCTTGCCTTATGCAAAAAAAAAAGACTATAACTCATCCTTAAGAAAGTTTCTCAATTTACAGTAGCATTTTATGTATTTTTAAGTAGTATTTTCAGATTTAAATTAGCAGAAGCTCCTATTATTTCAATAAAAGCAATATGTTGGCCTTCTCCAAATTCACGGGTTAAGTGTCTTTGGAGATGATTTGATCTAATTTTTGTGATTATTAAATAAAAATCCTTAAAATATGTCTCATTACAAAGCATTTTATACTAGAATTATTAAAACTCATGTAGGTCATAGATTGTGTTATTTCATTTAGCAGTTATAATTGTTAAAACTTTTAGTTTTTCTTCAAAAATTTAAAGTACAACTTCCTATGAAACACGATTGTGTGAGCTTGTTACAACCAAATTGTGCATAGAGAAAAACTATTTTTTGAGAGAATTTGTGAGTTAAAACAATAAGTATAAAGTCTCATATTTTCGTGCATCACCTCCTAAGATTAGCAATCTTTTCATTTTAGTTCTTCTATCATGTTTCTTGGTCAAGGCAATAGTTTATAGGAGGTCCATCAAAAGAACCAACCCTCTATGGAGATTCATTTTCACCATAAACAACCCACATCTTGAAGATGATCCCATGTTTCACAGGATAGCTAAGTTTCACACTTAGCTAGGGTGTAATCCTCATGGCAATAATCATTATTATTCTGGATATCTTTCTTGTGACACTCTTGCAAATTCAATCTCTAAATGTATATTTTAACCATTGATTATTGAATAATAATTTGAGTTTCTTTGGAGTATGCCAGTTTCCTTCTAAAAGATATTTCCTACATAAATCATTTTGTTATGCCATATTTATTTTGTGTTTATCTCCTTGTGATGGTATGATTAATTTAAGTATTGCACATAATTCCTCTAAATGATTAGTGTGTGAAGTGTATTCTACGCTTCTACTTCCTTTTAGTTAACCCAATCCAAGACAACTCTATACTCAACCTTAAATTTCCTAATAACCATGCAAAAATCTAAAAATAAAAGCTATAAGATCATCATAATTAAAGTCCACAAAATTGGGTTTTGAAATCAAATAATACTATAATCCCTTCAAGAAGGGATCAATGGTGTAATTGAAATTAAAAACTAATAAAAGATTTCTTCTATGTATTTGTTGTTTTATGTTCATTCTATTGTATAAATTTGTAAAGCATTTATTTTAATGCTTATGTGATTAAATAGTTTTTAATTGAATCGTCTATTTATGAATGCATTATAACAATTAAAAAACTTATGTGAAATTGAATTCAAAATAAAAATAAAAAGTACAAAATATTTAATTTTCATGTTAATAATTATATATATAATTTATGAAATATAGAATAACTTTTGATAATACTAATTAAAAACCCAAAATAAATTTATAATTTTAGATTTACATTCATTTAATAAATATATTTATTATTTATTTAAAAACCAAAATAAGTTTTAAATTTTAAATTTATATTCATTTAATTAATATATTTATTGTTTATTTAAAATTGTTATCATATTTTGAACAAGCATATTTAGTTATAGTAGCCTCCCCTTGTTAATCATTTAAAACGATGTAATCACAATATTTAAAAGAAAATGAACTAGAATTTTAAGTCAATCATGTTTCAATGCAAGAAATAAAGGATCATTTACAGTGGTGGGACAAATGAAAAGAGTTCTTCTTTCACTTGGTAGAAATTGTCATCAATAAGACATGGTTTACAACTGATAAGAATATCCTTAAGACAAACGGGTTGAAAATCAAATAATAAGGCACGGGTTACAACTGATGAGAATATTCTTAAGACAAACGGGGTAAAATTTGAATAAAAGGGATAATGAAGTTTCACAAACGAAACGAACAAGAGAGAGATGACGTAGACAACAGTTATCCATTCTATTCATGGATTACACTCAGGGAATGATGAGATAATAACCGAATGGCTATTTGAACATTTAGGTTTCGTTCTGTGATTGTTTTGCAGAAGGATCGTACTGAACTACTGGCTTGTGCTTGTACCACCGTGCCCAGAAAAGGTAATTGAAAACGTTGAGCACGCTAAGAATAGCAAGAAACCAGTAAAATAGATCAAGGTGGTTGCGGTTGAGGTTGTTACCAGCAAGCCAACCATGGCTCCTGGTGATGTTACGAGTTGCAGCATTAACAGCATCAACGAAAACACTACTGAGGAAGTAACCCAATGACAAGGAAGCATATGTAAAAGAAGTGGCAAAGGACCTCATCGTCGCAGGAGCTTCACTGTAGAAGAACTCCAGCATACCCACAAACGTGAACAGGTCTGCAATTCCAAAAACAAAGTAGGGAAATCCCAGCCAGAATACACTGATTGGAATGGGTGGCATGAATAGAGGTATTGAGTCCACCATTCCTTTCTCTATTGCCACATTTTTCCTCTTCACCTCCACCATAGCAGCTATGGCCATGGATATGGCAGACAATACTAATCCAACTCCAATTCTCTGCAAGTGAGTAATGCCAGATTCATGTCCTGTAAATCTTCGTGCAAGGGGAACGAAAAATCTGTCGTAGATTGGAGTGAAGATGTTTAGAAATACTAGAGGAATTACAGGCAGAGATGCTGCTGGAATTTGAAAATGCTTTCCCATGCTTCTATCCATGGTTACCCCTTGAGAAACAGAAAATGTCTGTAGTTGTGCCAAGCATGTGTTCAGCAATACCGTGCTTAGAAATATGGGCATCATTCGTACTATAATTTTGGTTTCTTCTACTTGGGTTACACTGCACAAATGCCAGGATTTTGCCCCCTTGCTATTGTCTGTTTCTACAGCCGCTTTGTCGAGGAATCTGTTTCTCCACACAAAAAACATTTAATCCATGTGCTTGATATGCACGATTTTTGCAAGAAATATTACTAAGTAACGTAGTATTGAATGACGTACTTGAATTGGTTTGTATGCTGAAGCCTCTCGGTATGCAAATATGCTTCCTCGTCATACAGCTCGTACAGATCTTTGGGATTCTCTGGCGTTTTAAGATTTCGATTGTTGAATGCGACGATGAATACCTGGTGTAATGCCAACTAGTCTTCATTATTATAAAATAAACAACCCAAACACATGGAGACAAAATATAAAGATAGACTAATGTCAAGACATAGTTATGTACACACCTGCAGAATTCTTGTTAGTGGGCTGTTTCCAGGAATTTTGTTACGGTAAGTGGTACACCCGAGCAAAATGCATATCATTCCAAAAAAAATGGCCCCGGCTGTAATTCCAAAACCTACATCCCAACCCTTATTGTCTTGAATCCAAACTAACACCGTGACTCCAAGAGTTGAGCCGACGGTAACGCTGAAAAAATACTTGTTGAAATAGGAGGATATATTTCCTTTCTCATGGGGATCTCTGTCATCGAACTGATCTGCTCCTAAAGGCGCCACAGAAGCCTTGGTGCCTCCATTTCCAATAGCTACCAGATACAGCCCAACAAATAACATGACACTTTGCGTGCCACTTACTTTCACACAGATCGAATTCTGATCGAATCGGTTGCAGTGTGGAGGCTTTAAAGACTTATAGTGCGCTTGTATTAACAATACAAGATATCCCTGCGCAACAAAACGATGCATTATTTCCACTGTTTCTGGAATCATTATCTGAGTATACGAAATCAATAGCAAAAACGATCTCACGGACTTACGGCTATTTGTATAAGACTTGAGAAAACGGTTGTTTTGAATCTGGTAAGCCAACAGTCAGAAACAATTCCTCCGACCAAGGCCAGCAGAAAAGTGGTACCTACGAAAGTGGTCAGCGTGTTTGCTGCTTCGGCAATTTCCATATTCATAAAAGCATAGAAATATGTGACAAGGTTTATGGTTATCGCCACATAAGCTAGGTTGTCCAGTCCCGTCATTACTGCAACATATCAAACAGGTGTTGTTACGAACAGATCAAAGAAAAGTACCATTTTTTTTGTCTAAATCTTCATTGACTGGTTATATTTTTGATTAGCTAAAGGAAATAGAATTGGCATACCATAAACAAAGAGGGTGGATCGCTTCCCACCATGGCGATCCTTACGTGCAGGCCTTCCTTTCCAGTCCACAAAACCTTGCAACTCATTAAGCTCAGATTTGTATTTGGATTCCGTTGAAAATCCTTGGACTTCCACCTGCAAATTCATCTTCTACATTAATCCAAAAACTATGCTACCAAATCTTTCATTCTCTGAGAAATAAAGTTAAAACAAAGCCATGGATTCAGCTGTAGTATAAAGTTTACCATCTTGTTTCCACTTCAAAACCGGAAAGTACTTGGCCGCCCCGGTACTCCAAGGGCACAAGACTTGTGCAATCAAGATAACTTCCCCAATACTTTCGGAGCCCGAATCTCCTATTATATATAAGAATGCTCGTAGTTCATTTTCGTTTCTAATTATTATAAATATCTAGTGTAAACTCACAGCATATGTTTTGTTCTTTTGTTTCTGTTACATTCAATCAGTTTATTTCACTAAAGATACGCTTACCTTCCAGAACAAATATGTGATTGGTAAGATACGCTAGTATTACAGAAAAGTATCTTGTATAATTTATCTGATTGGCGATTGAATGCTTGACAAGTGTCACTTACTTCTCCATTCTGTCGTAACATCCTTTATCGTATACCCTTAGATTGCAATCATTATTTATATATAGTGGTCCAAATATTTTCTTTTCTTTTCTCATTTCTTTTGAGATTTATAATTTTAGAATTATATATTCCAATTGTCAAACAAAATATTTCGATACTTACGGTGTGTATGGTGTAGCAGTCAAATGCGTATGCCTGACATTTAGTACTATATATTCATAATAATTTAAATAGAGATGGAGATGTTTAAATAATATAAATTTTTTAATAATTAATTAAAATCAATTAATAATAAATATATATATGAGAAAAGATGATCGAAAAAATTTATAATTAAAAAATATTTAGTAATATTTATATTATTATTAAATATTAAATATATTATATGATTTATATAATATTTATATAATATATAGTTGTATAATTTATAGTTATTGTGGATTTCAATATTGTAACTTTACAATAAATCTTAAGTAAATAAAATAAGTATCAAATACTAAATGAAAAAGAATGTATATTATTGTATCAACAATTTTAATTAATATATTTATATTATGTTAAAACTAGGATAATAATATTATATAAAGATATTATAATAAAAGACATATATGTTATGATTGTATACATTTGAAACATTCTAACATAACAAAAATAAAAAATATAATATAATTCAAGAATAATTTATTATATAAAATTTATTTCAGTCCTTCATTATATATATTTTTAATTGTCAATTTGTTTTCATCTTTCTTCATATATATTTATTATTAAATATTTTTTAATTTTCAGTGACTTATAATACAAAAAAAATTAATTGTAAAACTCTTTTCATCATATTTTCTAATATATTTATTATTATACCATTTTTTTATTTAATTATTTAAAATTATATATTATTTAAACGCCTTCATTTTAGAGGACATCTATTTAAATTGGCTAAAACCGAAATTTTTTCCTACGAATAAACGCACATTTCTACTTTAAAATGTCATTATATATTCATCCTTCAGCGAAGTATTTATAAGATAGAATTCCTCCATATTTTATCCCGCATGGAATGTGGGAGTAAATAACCTTTGAACGTGAAAACGGAGGAACGAATTTTATGGAAACGAAATCCCTTAAAAAACAGTGGATTTGATGGGTACAGAAATGTCAGTGAATGGGCCAGGCCACCTAAGCTGTCAGCGCTTAGAGTGTGCCCGTTAAGTCCGGCCGTAGGTTTTTTCAACAGTTGGAAAATAAAATAAATTTTAAATTAAAAAATAATTGTTTTAAGTGGTTAAATTCATCATATTAAAAAGAAAAGGTTAATATAGAATTAAGGGTTGCTCAAGCAATTTGTTCAGCGTATTCATAATGATGGAGTCTAATATATTTTTCATGAAAGCTTTAAAAAATGTGGTATCAATAATTCATCCTCATGATAAATTCATCATCAATAATTGGGAAAATTCACCACCATGACAAAATTAACCTCAAGGAAAATTCACCACCATGACAAATTCACCAACAACAATTCATCGCCATGACAAATTCACCTCAAGGAAAATTCACCACCATGACAAATTCACCAGTAAGAAAATTCACCACGAACAATTCGCCTCATGGAAAATACTTTTAATGCTCGAGGGTGAATTGCTGGCCATGAATTTTCCTAGAGCCAACTATAACTATTTGAAAATCTATAGATTATAATTAGATGTAGATTCTCTTTTATTAAAATATTTTTTAAGCAAATATTCTCTTTCTTTTAAATTTAACTGTAAAAAATACTAGTATACATATATTAATTAATAATATGTATGTAAAATGCTGAAAGTTATCATTATTTAACATTGTTCTTAAATTTTAAATATAAAATATTTTTTTAAACTTTTTTCTTCTTATACACTCTTTTCAATGTATTATAAAAATATAAAATGTATTTAATCTATTTTTTAGTTTTCAATGTATTATATTATTTTAGTTTAGATTTAGAAACATTTTATTAAAGAGTAGGAGAAACACATCATATTACATAACAATTTTTTTTTTAAATTACTATTTTTACTATTTTATATTTTTTTTTGTTTTTGTAAAATTATAATACATATTATATATTTATATATAATTTCTTATTTTATTGATGCTATAATAAAATCTATTTTAAAAATAGTTCTTTCAGTAAAATAAAAATATCAACTCTACACATAAATTACTTCCACCTGCCTGTCATTTTCAATGAAGCTTCAAAAATTTTACAGAATACTATTTCATTGCTTTCACTATATAATGCTTTCAGCGTATCTAGTATACATATATTAATTAATAATATATATAAAAAAAAATGAAAGTTATTATTACTTAACATTGTTTTTTAATTTTAAATATAAAATATTTTTTAAAGCTTTTTAAATCTTATACATTATTTTCAATATATTATAAAAATATAAAATGTATTAAGTCTATTTTTTAGTTTTCAATGTATTATATTATTTTAGTTTAGATTTAAAAATATTACTATTTTTACTATTTTATGGTTTTTTTTGTTTTTTTTTAATAAAAGTATAATAAATATTATATATTTATGTATAATTTATTATTTTATTGATGCTATAATAAAATCTATTTTAAAAATAATTTTTTCAGTAAAATAAAAAAATCAACTCTACACATAAATTACTTCCACCTGCATGTAATTTTCAATGACGCTTTCAACATAACTAGTATACATATATTAATTAATAATATATATAAAAAACGTTGAAAGTTATAATACTTAACATTGTTTATTACAATATTAATTAATAAAATATATTTAAAACTAATAATATATATATATATATATATATATATATAAATATATTTAAAACTAATAAAATATATGAAAATATATATATATATATAATAATATATATATAAAAATATTTTTACTATATATATATATATATATATTAATTAATAATATATATAAAAAATTATTTAAGCATACATATCTTAGTTTGTAATTTTAATCGAAAAGTATTTAATAGAAAAAAAAAAATCATTTTATATGCTTGTTATTCTTAAGCATCACATACTTCCACTTACCTGTCATTTTCAATAAAACTTCAAAAAATTTATGAATATTTTTTTCTTGCTTTCACTGAATATAATACTTTCAGCGTAATAAATAAAATTTAATAATAATTTTTATTTATACCCATATAAAAAAATTAATCTTAAATTAATAATAAATGTAAATCTACAACAACATCGATTATCTAATCTACCATAATCTTTATACCAATAGAAATAATATAAAAATTGGAAAGAAAAAATACAGCACAGTGTAAAAAGCAGCTCCAATATATTGTCAGTTTCTTATTTGTGAGAGGCTACAAACGCGTATGATTGGCAGCAAGCGCATGGCAAACCTGTAGGCTATGATTGGGAGTTTCAACAGAATATATTGTCACTTTATTATATATTTATGGTATACGACGAACTGCATACCTCTGAGAGAGAAAGTCCTTTTTTCATTGTAGATACCTTCTCTGGATATTTTTATTGGAGATCTTGTCATATGTGGAGAAAACTTAAATTGATAGAAACAAAAGTTTGTGCTCAGCCCTGCGTCATGGTATAAAAGACGTAAGCAATGAGTTCAGCCTGCATGACAATAGATAGGCAAACTGACCAGTAGATATGCAGAATGACAAGTGTACAGGAAGGGAGCCATGATATATATTTGAATATATAAAAATAATTCTATTTAATTAATTAAGAATATAATATTGTAATATATATTTTATATTAATTTTTATTTAGTTTAGTGTTTATTTAAGGGGGGTATTTTGATATATAGATATATTAACAAATGGTACGATTTTTTCTTATATATTATCTATCTAGTATTTGTGATGATTATTTAAATATTTTTGGTCATTGGAAAATTTAAAATTAAGGTTCTTGATGGTAGAATAAAAATATTAATGGTGTTTTGCATATCCATGGATTAACAAAAAAATTATTAGCTATGCCAAAAATAATAGATTTGGGTTTGTAGATAGTATTTTTGATGTAGGATGGAAGATTAATAGATACATACTATGGTAATTACTAAAGGTGTTATATTTTTAATATTGTATAAGCTTGACAAATAGACTATGGAGTTCAATAGTACTTTTATGAAAATCAAGTGTGTGGCTACTTTGTTGGAAAAGGTGAGGGTTTCATCTTCAACAGATCGTCGTTGCTATTGGACTAATTGCTAGTGTCTTCCTTCAAGTTTGAGACATGGACTAACTACCTCCCATGGATCCATTTACTTTAGCATTTGTATTGAGCGTTAACAGGTGGATCTTTTGACAAAACAAAAAACATGTTCCAAAAAATGGTATTTGAGCCTTGGTCGTAGGTTCAAATCCCCTCGGGTGATGCTCGGGGAGATTATTGGAGTAATTGCCAATATCTCTCTTCAGATTCAAGACATGGACTAATTGCCTCCCATGGATCCATTTATCTCTGGCATTTGTATGAGGTGTTAACAAGTCAATCTTTTGGCACAACAAAAAACATGTTCCAGTAGTTGCTTCTAGGTACCAAGGGTTCTCTTTCTTCTAAATAAAAATTAATTGTAGATAAGACTATGCTATGGCACTAGACATTTGGCCACATTGGAGAAAATGGTCTAAGGAAATTAAAAAAAGAAAATTGTTGAAGAGTTGATTGATTTTGATATTTGTGAACATTTCATTATTGTTAAATAGAACCATGTTAGATTTTACTCAAGTTATCATTAATATTATGGTGTATTTGATCTTATTCATTTTGATGTGTTTGGTCCTATAAATATTCCTTCTATTGGAAAATATAATTTTACAATTCATTTACTTACAAATATAGAACAATTATTTTTAATTTGATTTACATAATTTAAAGCAATGGTTGAGTTTCAAACTAGAATTTTTTTTTTGAAGGCTAAAAATGGTGGTGAATTTTCCTATGAATTTTTTGGATATATTTTGTAAATAATGTGGCATTTCTAGATAAAAGATCACTTTGTATTCAGCATAATAGAATGAAGTTGCAAAAATAATAAACAAGAAACTAATGGATAAGGATGTTAGATGCACAAGACAACTGAGAGGGGGGTGAATTAGTTGTATACTCTTAAAACATAAAAATCCCTCATTAACATTCAGATCTGCATTAACATAATGTAAACATGTAAAGAAATAATGAAAACACATCCAAACACATAAGAAAACTATATTTATTTGGAAAACCAAAGAAGGGAGAAACCATGATGAGGATTAGCTCAATAATATATGAATTGCAACATTGAGTATAATAAGGCTCATTCCCAAGGGATCATTGCCTAGAAAGATAGAGAAAGGCTCACTGCCAAATGACTCACTATCCAGAAGAAAGAAGAATATAAGGGGTGGAACTACCAATTTCAACTAGTAACAATGCATCTCTCATATGCCAAAGGTATAGTTCCATTGGAGCACAAACAACTCATCAAATAGACTAAAATGTAGACACCTTCTCCTTACTACATTAGGAAGTAATAGGCATTAAGGCTCGCACTCAGATCAACACACTTTATCACATTCACATATTTTTACATCACACACTTTGCTCTTAATCCGCACAACAATTCACCTTGAATTTATACTATCTACAACCTACAACAATCTCAATTAGGTCGGCCTTAAGGAAATGTATACACCTCAACTGTGTAACATCAAATAGGTAAGCACCAAACACTTCCATAATATAAAGAAATAAAGTCAAACTACACTATTTCTTAATTTGGACCCAAATCTACAAAAACACACCTCTCAACATTTCCTCAAATGATAATTATCCTCCGCAATTAGTGCTAGCACACTAGGTTGGCCAAACCTGCACTAACACTAACAAGTGAAACCAAACACACCTCTCAAGGTTTAGAAACATATTGCATACCACAAAACAACACTCCAACATATTAGAATATTCCAACATCATCATAATATTCTACACAACTACTACAACCACCTAAAACTTTAGAATACCTTTATTCTATGCAACCAGGCATTGGCACAAACATATGGAACACACTAGTTAACTTTGTGGAACATCACCGTAGTGTCAAAAATTCTACCCCCTTCTTGAAGATAGTATAGTTTCACACTTAGCTAGGACCTAGCCTAGTGCCCTTGCATTTATGTCCTTTAAATCATCATTAATAGGCCCCTAAGACCCTTTATTATGTATCCCAAGGCTTATTTCAATTGAAATCCCAACAAATTCAATAAATGCACTTAATATTCTAACCCCCTGACATTCTCTCACCCCGAAAAATTAGGATGGGACTAATACGCCACCCTGGGGATATTAGTCCCCCTAGGTGGACTCATATGCCAAACCTATCATATTAGTTATGTGAAAAAATTTCAATACCATTTTGCAGACCTTGATCAACTTTCAGAGAGTTCCAAATTTTTCTCTAAAAACCCTAGAGCAAGACTCATACGCCCTACCTGGCGTAGTAGACTCAGTGCAACCCTAAACAATAGTTTTCAACAACATTCAAGATCCTTTCATCATGTCAAAATCATGCATGATGTTGAGCTAATGTGATGATGTAGCATTGATGATCAAGTTAAAGAACTCAAAGCCATTATCTCTTAATCAAGTTTTATGATCAAGATCTACACTCATTGAGTCGAGTTCATGCTAAGTTTCAAATTTTCAATCCAAGGTTTCAACAAGGTTTGGTGAGTTGTTACATGAATTTTTTCATTCATCATTCCTTCATGCTATTCTATTTCATTTCAAGATTTAATTACCAAAATGTGGTTTGACCGAGGAAAACCCCCACCCTAACAAAACAACATTTTTCTCTCTCTTGTGATCTTTTTTTTTGCAGATTTAGGTGAGCTAGACTCATTCACCCAACCCAGTGATTTAGTCCTTGATATATCCTTTAGACATCATTCAAGAGTGTCCGATCTAGGTTCGAAGGACTCAAAAAGACTCAGAAAAACCTATATGTGGACTCATATGCCCAACCTAGTGTATTAGTCCTGTGACATTTTTTCAACATCATTTTGTAGATCTTGATCAACTTTTAGTGAGTTCTAGATTCTTCCTACTTGGCATATTAGTCCTAGTGCAACCTTAAAAAAGAGTATTTAGAGTTTACAGATCTTGTTCTAGCCTCTCCACTTCTCCAGGTACTTTTCTATTCCTATTCAGTTCATCAATTGATTTCATGCTTTCAAGTTTCTAGGTTTCGTAGTGGTTTTTCATAAGTGATTTCATTTCTCCTTTTGAAGCTTTATTTAATGATGAACCCTCATCCAATTACACAAGGAACCCACTAGCCATTCATCAATTGAGTCACTTGGTTAATGAATCTAGTTTCCTAATGAATTAAACTGTGAAATAGGTCCAATTCCGTTTCTCAAAAGGTGAAACCCCTATTTCCCTTTTTTTCAATCATAACACTTGAAACTTCAAGAAAAGGTAGATAAAAACAATATAAGAATGCTCCTAGATCCAAAATACTAGAACCTTCACTACAAAGAAATATGGAGAAGTCTCATTTATCCTAGAGACCCTATTTCACCAAAAATAATACTATTAAACACATCTTCTACTATAGTTTGATCTAGAATCTGGAACTTTTTATATGACACCTTTGAAAACCTTTTATTATCATGTCCAAACCACATGAGCTTATCTTCAAGCATGAAGAAATGTAGAGAAAAACACTAAACACTAGTTTGTCACACTAAACTTTCTTTTATTCAAATTTTCTTAAAAGAACTTGGAAACCAAGTGAACTAAATTCATCATCAACATTACTAACATCTCTACAACACATCTATAACATTTACAACATGCATCACTTTCCAACTATAACAATCTCCCCAAACACAAGTTACACCAACAAACTCTTCAATTATACTGAAGTAAGATATCAATAACAACACCAACAACATTATGTTGACATCGATACCAATACCTCCAAAATTTCAACAACTCCAATGCTAGGGGTTGACATCATCAACACAAGAAAAATACAAACACCCTCTTCATACAAGGGGTTGAAATAAATGACAACACCCAAGCAACTCACAAACAACTCAAGCTTCGAAACTTCCAACAATCTCCCCCTTTGTCATTAATGGCAACACTTGCTTTTTGAAAAGCCATCAACGAAAAAAGAAACCAATAATAATACTACAATAGGTAGTACTCCCCTTGACTAGGACAACTCTTTACTCTTCATAAATTTCTTCTCTTGCAACACCAACAACACCTATTCTCTAGATCACTCTCCTCCTTTGCTCCTTAGATAACACTTTTCCATACTCTCTCCCCGTATGGTGTTCAGACCATATCCATTTATGCACTATGGTTTTCAATTACTTCAACATTTTTCTCCCTCTTTGAAATCAATGGGAAAGGTCCATAAACTCATCCAACTCTCATGATCCCCCTTTTGACAACATTCAAAGGGAAACACCTGCATACAACACTTGTAACATCAACAAGGAGCTGCACTCATTATCTTACACTCTCTTTTATGTATTGATCTCTTTTACTTTCCTACACACTCCCCCTTTGGGATGCACAATATGCTCCATCAGATTGCATAATCCAAAAACCACTACTACACACTCCCCCTGAGAGGTAGAATTTAGCATCAATCTGAGACCAAGAATATATCTTGAAATTATTCTCAGATAGATGCACATACTTATGCATCTATTTGAATGAAGGAGGGACAATAACAACTAACTTCTCCCAAAGAAACTCAAAAGTATCTTTTGGAAGAGCCTAAATGTGAAAATATCAGCAGCCTAATCCTTAGTAGGCACATATTCCAACTTCACCTCATTCTCTACAACTTTCTATCTCAAGAAGTGATACCAGATTGAGATATATTTTGTTCTTGAATGAATTACTGGATTCTTTGAAATATTGGTTGCACTTGTATTGTCACATATTATGGGAATAGGTTCATCATATGAAACTCTAATATCCTTTAATGTTTACTTCATCCACAACACCTATGTATATCATGATCTTCTACAACAATATATTCTACTTCTATAGTAGATAATGACATTGAATCCTACTTCTTATTTAGCCATGAAATTTATCTTCTTCCAAGAAAGAAAGCACCACCACTTGTACTTTCCATGTAATGTGCACATGTAGCCTAATCTACATTTTTATATCCACTCAAAGAGAAGTTAGTATCCTTAGGATACCATAAACCATAATCTTGAGTGCCCTTCAAATATTTGAATATCCTCTTCACTGTTGCAACATGAGATTCTCTGGTATGTTCTTGAAATATAGACACCATGATATCTAGTCTAGTAGCAATAAGGTATAATAGTCCACCAATAATTGATATTTACTTGCTCTGATCTGTCTTAGGAGATTTATCATCCTTGCTCAACTTACAATCAATAACCATAATAGTACACACTAGTTTAGAGTTATCCATTCCAAACTTCTTCAATACTTCCTTAACATACTTATTGAAATTATGAAAAAGTGGTTTGGAGATGCTATCATATGGTTTTCGACATAGAGCACACCCACTTTTCCAATTTCATTCAAGGATAACCCTTGAGATTTCAATGGAAGGGAGAAAGAGATCTTGCTAAGGGTTGTCCTAGGGGTTGAATATGATCTAATGAGGGGTTCACCACCAAGCTAGGGCTTGGAAAATGTATGGAATACAAAACTTAGTTTGATGCAATGCTTTACTAAATGAATTAGAAAGGAAAAAAAAACAAAACAAAAAGTGTGCACATGGAAACTTGAAGGAGACTTGAATGGAGACTAGAAATTGTGTAAATCTTAAAATTTTGGCCTATTGAGACTCATTCACCATTCTGGGTGAATCAGTTCTAGTTCTGGATTTCTACATAGGAGCAGGTTTCGGGAAAATGGATATCCAAATCTGCAAAAATCTTTGAAAAACACCTAGGTAAAAGAACAAAGCTATGTCACACTTTATAAAGGAAATGACCAACACTGATCCAACTTTTAAACTTGAATCACTAAACAGTGACATATATGTTTTGAATTTTGAAATGATGTAAACTAGTAAAATATGTATTTTTTAGTATATATCATGTTTGTATTTTAAAAAAAAATTAAAAAATTATTTTAAACTAGTTTTTAATAAATCAACACTATAATTAAGCTGCTGATAAAATGATGAAAAATGAAGGTACATGAGATGCCAAACTTTTTATAGTAATTTTTTAATTTAATTTAATTTTATAGATGAGTGCTATCAAAGGGGATAGCTCCCATTTACAAAGATAGAATATTGTAGGTGGAGGACCTCCATTGGGTATCCAAGCCATTCTTACATTGAAATATATGTATGTACTATTACCATATTTATGCTTAAGTCTATGAACTGAGATATGCTCACTGTTGAAAGCAATTTGTCATTTGCATTTAGGAGCCTTGAAATCGGCCCAAGATTACCATTGATTACTCCTGCCCGAAACACCTCCCATGCAGTATCCATGTGGGAATGTCTTTCCTCCCTACGCTGAAGCTTGGTAGAGTCCCCGCCCTCCCCATTGTCTTCTTTTGTCTCCCCATTTTCTTCTTCTGAGTTGTAGTTTGAACTATCTAAGAACCCATGAAGGGGGCTTACCAATCTATCCCCCCAGCCCACAAATCACATTGGCCATCTTTATTGCATTTGATGTGGAAATGAATTTGTTCACTAGCTCCACTATCTTCTCCTTCAAGCCCGCTATGTCCAATAACAAGCATAATACCACTTTGTAGATCTACCCATCACACTTGTGCTCCTCAGTTCCCAGACAACCACCCACTAATGCACATATTGCCTCCATCATCTGGGCCCTGTGAAAAATGAAGAGCCTTCGACATTGCTCCAAGATCGGTTCCTCACTACAAGCAAAACTCAGTCTAAAACGATGCACCATTTTTGCCCTAATTTTGCACCTAATTCCTCCTCAATCTCCCTCAGCACTTCCAATGCGCCTACTCCCCTTTAATAAGCCACACACTCCTTCTTCCTTACCCACGTGCTCTTTCATTCTCAACACTCCTTTGTGCAGCCCCTCTTTTTGTTGCTTCAATTAGCCTAATGGTGTAGAGCATGAGGATTCCCTCAAGTCACAACTGTCCTATTTCAAATATTTTTCCAATCCAAGTCTACCTGGAAAAAGGAGTTGAATCTTGATATGAGAAAGGATTGCAAGGCACCTAGGTCATCTGTATGCCTTATCATTATCACTGTCCACAATGCTCTCTAGCCTCGACCAATGTTCCATCTTAGAGTCGATAAGGACCGAAGGATCTTGAAGCACGCCAAAATTTGCCAGAAAATTCGTCGCTTTGTTGGCTTCTCTATAAGCATGAGATAGGGAATAGCCCTCGAATTTTGCTAGAAGATCTCTGATTGGGTTTATCTAGTTATCAATCTTCCAATTTGTAGATTTTCCTGACAATATGGCCTGGATACATAGTTTTGAATCTCCCTCAATCTCAATCAAGCCCAATCCTTTATTTATACAAATTTGCAAGCCCATGGCCATGGCTTCTAATTCAACCATATTGTTCATACTTTCACCCAACCTTTTTGAAGTCACCTACACACATTGCCCCTGTTGGTTCCTAACTATGCACCCAACACCGACCAACCTGGGGTTACCCTTTGCCACCCCATCAAAGTTTAACTTCCACATGAATTGCTTGGGTGCATGCCATCTAACTTTTCTATGGTCAAATCTTATTCCTCCATTTTTCTTTGTCACTGGGATCTTCAGGCCTATCTATCGTTTCTGGATTTTGTCATCCCATCTTGTAAATTTTTTACTTTGCTCCCATAGTAGTTTTGTTGTTTACCATTTCAATTAATGCCCCTTGAATTTTCTCTATGAATTGTTCTCTACCTAAAGATTCTCCTTTGAAGATGCAACTATTCCTTTCTTTCTAGACGTGCCAAACAACCAACGATAGCGTTGAAGCCCATAGCCCTTGCCAGTAGCCATTTTTGTTCCTTCTTGGCCAGCTCCTTAAAAAATCACCAAGCTTATTTTGTCTTGGGCCTATAAATTGCATAGATTCTTGTATCCATTCCCAACACGCAACAACAACTGGGCATGTTAAGAACAAATGATCAACCCCTCATACACATTTTTACATAGAAAACATCTAGAGGGTCCAGCAATCCCAATTCTTTGTAGTTTCACTATTGTTAGGCAACGGTGATGAAGAGCAACCCAGAGAAAATCTCCAGCCTTTGGTAGAACCGTGCTACTCCAACATAGGGTAGCCATCCAATCCTTCCCACCTTCCCACTTGATCTGAATTTGATACCTGAGCTTAGCCGAGTATTCCCCAGATTTAGCCCCGCACCATATAATGGAATCCTCCCTCTCCCCAATCCTTATCGACCTCTTATTTAATTCCATCTTTATCTCCTTTGATAACTCTTATGGTAGGAAGAGTTCCCATGCTTCATTCCATTTGGAAAGCATACCCAAATCATCTTCCTCCCATCAAATATAGTTTGCCACCTTGGAGACAAATATGGAAATAAGACCCTCTATGTGTTTCTATATATAAAACAGCTCCGCCAAACTGTTATGCCTATTCCGTGAATCTATCCAAAAATCTGCCTACTTTCCATTTCCAATGCACCAAGTTAAATGATTGGTGATCAATGAACTGCATTTTCTTATAAACTTCCAAACAACCAAGCCGCCCTGGAGATTATCGACCATTAATATCTTGGAGGAATCATTGTTATCCAAGTACTTTTTTTGAAGGATCTTACACCACTGTTCGTCTAGTTTGTGAATCATCTTCCATGCCATATTTTGCATCCTGACATTCTTCAACCCTGCCCCACCCTCCTCTTTGGGCTTGCATGCTTCCTCCCACCCCAACAATAGAATCTTCCTTTCCTCCTTAGATCCTTCTTGGAGAATCTTCTTAAGAACACTCTCTAGACCTTTCTCTACCTTACTTGTTGCATCATAGTAGGACATCATATAGATTGGAATTGTAGACAAGACCGATTTTATCATGGTAATTCTTCGTACCAGTGTTAACAAGTTATTCTTCCAAGCCATTTCCTTGCTCCTGCACTTTCCAAGGACTTCCTCCCAGTGCTTTGTGTTTCATTCGCCATCAAAAATTTGGACCCCTAGGAATTTGTCTGGTAACTTTTCACGCTTGTACTCCAGAATTGAGACTATGGCCACCTGAACCACTTCCCTTGTATTGAATAAAAATATGCTTGACTTTGCTTTATTCATCTTTTTCCTTGATTTCCTTTCATATTTTGACAAAGTTTTTTTTATACTTCTTTCCTCCCATATGCTTGCATCGCCATACAGTGTGGTGTCATCTGCGAACTAAGAGTGTGTAATGGGTTCCACATTTGGTGCCACCACAATCCCCTTCCATTTTAAGCTCTGCCTTTTTTTCTTGATTGCACAGCTTAAAGCCTCGGCCATGGTGACAAATAAAAATGGCGATAGGGGGTTCACTTGCCTTATCCCATTGGTAGCCCTGAAGAAACCATGAAGCTCCCCATCCACTAGTACCAAGAATCTTACCAAGGATATACAATATTTTATTAAGCTGCACTAGTGGTTGCTAAATCCTAGCTACTCCAATACTTTTAGGAGGAATCCCCATATTACCTTATCGTATGCCTTGCATACGTCCAACTTGATTACCATGCCAACCATCCTAGATGCTTTTAGTGAGTGTACCACTTCATTGGTGAGCATAATGTAGTCTATTATTTCCCTGCCAGGGACAAACCCATTCTATTCCTTTGCTATGACCTTCCCTAGGACCTTCTTCATTCTATTTGTGAAAACTTTTACTATCACCTTATAGATTGTGTTACACAACAAGATGGGCCTATAATCACTAAATGATTTTGCACTCGGGTTTCTTGGAAACTAGGGAAATTACCGTTTTATTCATATCTTTGAAAAATATTTTCGACTTCCAAAAGTCCTCCACCAATTCCCACAAGTCATCCCCAATAAAGCTCCAATAGTTCTGAAAGAACCTAGCCGAAAATTTGTCTGGCCCAGGAGATTTTTTTGGATACAGCTGAAATAGAGCCGCTTTGACTTCTTCTTTTGTCACTGGTGCACTCAACATTTCATTATCTTTTGAGCTTACCCTCCTGTTGATTGCTTCTATAATTGACCCTTCAGTGCCTCTATCTTTTTGTTCCCCGAGGATATTCTTGAAGAAAGCTACCATTTTTTTCCCAACCTCCTTGCTACCCCTTACTGTGGGACCTTCTCTTGTCTGAATTTCCTCTATTTTATTTGTATCTCTTCTGGACAATACCGATGCATGGAAGAATTTTGATTTTGCATCTCCATTGCTTAGCCATACTTCTCTTGAATTTTCCCTCTAGTATACCTCTTCTCTTTTTAGAAGCTCTATTAGCCTTTCTTTTAGTTCTTTTTCTTTGTGGAATTCCTCATTTCTCATGCCTTCCCTTCTTACTTTTTCATTAAGTGCTTCCAACTCTTCTTCTACCCTGGCTTTTTCTATAAACATGTTCAAGAATTATATTTTATTCCATTCTTTCAACCTTTGTTTTAGATACTTCATCTTCTTTGATATTTTGAAGCTTATCGAGCCACCCACCTTACATTTTTCCCATCATATTTCAAGAAAACCTAGCAGTTTCTCATCTCTCCACCACATATTCAGAAACTTGAAGCACAATTTCCTCTCCTCCAAGCCCACACTAACTACTAATTCCATTGGGAAGTGATCTGATATGGATACTAACATAATTAATGCATTAACTTGAGTGAGCCCATTCCACCACCCTGGGGATATTAAGAAACAGTCTAGCCTTTCTCCTATGGCAGTGAAATCTTTTTGGCAGTTCGTCCAAGTAAATACACCATTCAATGTCGGGCAATCTTCTAACCCGAATGACTCTACAAACCTTTTGAAATCTGTCATTGTTTGTCAGATCTGGTTGGAACCACCTTTTTTCTCTAAAGGTTCCAAAATAACATTGAAATCACCCCCGACCACTAGTCTTGCTTCTTTCCAACTCCTGATAAACATTGAAACCGAGTTCCATAAATTTACCTTGTCCTTCGATCTTGTTGGGCCATAGATGTTGATCACCATGAATTGGCAACTCAGCCCCATGTCAAAAACCTTTACCACCATCCAATTTTGAGATGAGAAAATGATTTCCACTAAAATTGTCGCCTCCCTCCACATAATACCAATTCCACCTGCAGCTCCCATCGAGTCTTGAAAATACCCTCTCCAATTCTTATAGTACTCCAAGAACGTTCTTCCTTCCTCCCTTGAAATCTTAGTTTCTTCTAGTAAAATAATATTGCATACGCAATTCATCAGTTGATGCTTGACCAGGCATCATTTTTTAGAGGCGTTTAAACCTTTGAAATTCTATGTTCTTATCTTCATTGTTTCCCAAGGGAGGGAGCGGGTACTAAAAAAATTCATAATGCTCATGAACACTTTTGTCACCACTTCCTCTTCTCTTAGTTTTTTGAAATACTTCCTCCCCCTGGAGCTACCAGATTTTCTGATCTTGCCCATATCCAAAAATTTCACTACCATTTGAGAGATACATTTATCCTCAATTATATCCAGTTCATCCTCTAGGTCCTTCTCTGACTCCATTTCATCACCTTTAGAGAATAATTATTCCTCCTTTTTTGGTCCAGGGCTTGATAACCGAGTGTAAACTTCTCTGGTTTTCTTTCCCTCTTCATCCTTCAATTTTTCCTCTGAGGATTCATCTTCTGGGCACTTTTGTCCTTCCCCTTCGATCACCATTTTTTTCTCTGAAGGCCTACTTGACTCTAACCCAGGCACATAAGGGACCATTTGATTTGTTAGTTCAAGCTTATTCATTTTCAACCATATATTTTCTTCTTTCCGTCCACATTTGTTCTTATTCTCCCAATGGTCTTGACCCCCTCCGCTGGAACCACACTTCATGTTTTGTTCTATTTCCACCTCGTGAAGCCATTTTTTTCCATTCACTACTAAGCATATTTTCTATGGGATCGATTCAATTGCTGCAATCTTTAATGTAGAAAACTTATACAAATCACCCTCCACGATTGCTATATCCACCTCTATTAGAACTCCTAGCGATTGACCAACCTTCTTCAGACATTCACACATCTAATATTCTAGTGGGAGGTTATGCAGTCGTATCCATATCGGCTGGTCATAGGGCATGGCCTTGGTCAGATCGAAGTTCTAGTTCCATGGCTGTATATACAACGGTTTTCCTTCCATGAACCAAATACCTTCTTATGTAACTATTTTTTTGCTTGCCTCATCTGCAAATACTATTATGAAAACATTCTTTAGGAGAAAATGAATGACCATCTCTGCCTTCCAATTTTCCAGAATCCATTTCTTAATCATTTCCCTATCTAGGATTTCACCTATGAAGCAACAGATAAATGCAAAGGCCCTTAGGATAGCTATGTCTTCCCTTATTTCATCTGATACTTCAATTTCCATCATTTCTTCTTTCACCTCTGCTCTAGGGTTTTGTTCTTCCTTTATTCGCTCTACTGCCTGATCTATTTTTGTGTTTAATACTTTTGGCCCCTAATCTTTTTCCCAAAAGTTACCCACTAAATTCATTTGAGATACACCATTCCATCTGTTTGGTCTAAGCCATGGAGGTATGATTGATTGCGGCTGAGGCTTATGAGCCCTATCTGGTGGCTCACACGAAGGAGTATCATGTCACTTTCATGTTTGATGGGCCTTTGTCAGGGGTTCCACCTCTTGTTTCTAATAGCATGGGTGACATCGATCTTTCCACCTCCCATTTGTGAAGACCCACTAAGGTCTATAATCCTCCCCTAGTGGCTTGGATATCTCTGGCTTCTCCCTGATCACTTCATCACCCCACTTTTCTCGAGCTTCTTCTAAATGCACCCGAGCTCGCACACCATTCTTCATCAGCTCGCCAGCCCTGCCTTCTTCGCAAATTTTCACACCTGCTCCCATTTCACTTTTATTTTTTGAACTTTCTTATTATTATTCTAATTTTTATTTTTTTCTTTCCAATTTTTGGTGTGTATTTATAACTAGAAACTTTAGTGCATGGATATGTTTTTTTCTAATTTTGATATATATATATATATTTTTAAATAAATATTAAAATGTGCATGAGTCAAAAAATAGTTGTTTCCATTGGATGCCAAATTTAATATTAAATACTTATCTAAAATGGAAAAAAAATTATACCATCTTGAAATAGATTCTTTTATCTAGTGCATCATATTTTTTTC
Source organism: Sequoiadendron giganteum (assembly GCA_007115665.2). Lineage (NCBI taxonomy): Eukaryota > Viridiplantae > Streptophyta > Pinopsida > Cupressales > Cupressaceae > Sequoiadendron > Sequoiadendron giganteum. The sequence goes on along the minus strand of CM021109.1, from coordinate 180,805,866 downwards.
AAATTTGTTTAATAAGTTTTAGTATTTTTCCTTGGCATGGTAATCAACCTAATATTTTGTGTTGATAACCTAATTTTAGTAAAATTAAAAAATAAAATATAAATAATAATTAAACTATTAAAATAAATATATTTTTGAAAACTACACTTATAGATCTACAAAAAAGTATTTTTTATATATTTTTTTTAAATGTTAGTTACATTAGTAGGAGTTATTGAAACTTGAAGTTTTTCAAATAATTTTATTTTTTTGGTAAATTGGACTCAAAGTTGTGCTCCATATATCTTCAGACAACAATTTTAGTTGAAAAAGTTCTGAAAGTATCTAACTTAACTACAATGAATCTTACTAGATCATATGTTTGACCAGAATTAATTTTTAGTTAGAAATAATTAAATTCAGTTGTGTTAATAAGTTGGGTAAAAGTGTGAAATAACTTTGTACTTTTACCCACCTACAATGGGACTCATTCGCCAATTGTGGCAAATGAATCTAGTTTAGACTTTCTAGAAATTCAAAGTTTGAATCGTATCTTCTTAGTCTACTCAATTTGTTCCTCTAGGTTCCTAGATCTGAAACTCTAATTTTGGCGTTGTAGATGACCTTTTAGTGAAAATTATGACATTGCCAATGGAGATACAACTCCAAACAGTTTGTAACATAATCTTCAATGGTCTTTTAAGCTCCAAGAAAACTAGATTTGCAATCACACAAAGAGAGAGAGAGAGAGGGAGAGAGAGAGAGAGAGAGAAGTTGTTTATTGTTAGAGAATAGGGGTTTTCCTTGGTCAAACCCCTTTTAGGTAATTAAACCAAATGATGAGACAATGAAATGAAGGCATGAAACATGAAACAAAGAACATGAATCATGGACAATAGTACATTGAATGATGCCTTGTAGATGATGCTTTGTAAATCTGCAACTCAATATGAAGTGGCCATGAAATCTTTGACAATAGGAATAGAACAATGCTTGGTCTTGGATCTTCAATGCTACATCACAACACTAGCTCAAAAAAATGCTTGATGCTTGATATGCTTGACATGATGATGGATCTTGAATTGCTGCAATTATTGATGAAGAATTCTACCCTTGAATGTCTTATAATTGATCTTGAATTCTCTCTAGATGATCTTGTAAGTTCTTGAAACGCTTAACTCTTGAATGATTGACTCAAGATAACATAAATGCATGATGAAATAATGATTTGAAAGCTTTTTTATATAGGAAATTCACTCAAATGACTGTTAATTTGATCCCCAAGGACGACATGGAAGAAATTTGAATTAAAAACCCACTTTTCCTGCCCAGAACCTTGAAAATAGGCCAAATGGGACTCATTCACCATCTTGGGTGAATGAGTCTCACCTAGATGGGACTCATTCACCCAAGGTGGATAATGGGTCCCATAAGGGCTATTTTAGTCCTAAAGTGTCAGGGAGTGAAGGAATTAAGCTTATATGTTGATTTTGTCAGGTTTTTGATTAAAATATGCCTATGGGGTCATAGGGTCCTATTAATGATGACATTAAGGTTATAAATGTAAGAGGGCCCCAAATTCAATGTGAAAGTATAAATAAATACATTTTACAACATTAAATTAAGGCAAAATTTGGTCTATTTAGCTCAAGAGGGCCCTAAATCCCATGTGAATGTGTGAAACACATTACAACACTAGATTAGGTCCACTTTAGTTTACAAGCCTCCCAAATTTAATGTGAAGATGTAGATAAATTATTAATTTTACAACATTAAATTAGGGAATTTTAGAAAGAGCCCAAGACCAATATGGATGTGTAAATAACCTCACAACACTACATCAAGAAGATATCAAGTCCAATTAATTATTAATTATTCCCAAATTAGGCAAAGAAAAGGGGAACTCTTTTTTGTCATTACATTGAGCCCCCACTTTAGTGAGAGGATGAACTTTCTTCAAACTCACACTAAAGTAGACATTCAACAAGGGTCCAAGCATACCAATGCGAATGTTCTAGGATAATAAAGATTAAGGAAGCAATCAAGCCCCTAGGATCCAATATCCTAAGTCAAACCGACATAAGCACAAAAGAACACACACAAAGTGTATGATATGCAACAAAACAAGATACACAAACATGAAATATTGATAAATAAATAAAAGGAAAAACAAGTAAAAATAAAAATGAGGTGGATCAAGTTTTGATCATTTGTCCAAAAATGCACACTCACTCTGAGGCCACAAAACTTTAGGTCATGCGTGGGGTGAGAAGTTCTAAAAAGGTGAGAGACATACACTCATGGTTAGTATACACTCTCACACACACAAAAGTGGCTATGGGGAAATTCATGCATCGGTTGGGCTTCCCAATCAAACCATACCAAAGTTATACCTCCTGATAAATTTGATAAGGCACAACACAAAAATTATCTTTGAGCTTCATGAGACAAGAAAAACTTTGTATGCATGAAACTCATAGATATTATAAATGCAAAATAGTGTAAGGAATGTTCAAAGGGATTTTGCTTGATTCTTGCAAGGTCTCTTCTTAGGGAACATCATGCCTAATGTCTCTAAGATTGGAAAATTAAAAGAAGTATCACCCTCTTGGAGGGAATCAAGCCCAATGACACCACTAAGGAAAGGATGCATCGCAAGAAAAAAATTGCATAGTGAAACATGAGTGTCGATGTATGCCCCCACTTTAAAGTGGTTTC